>CATNUR010000018.1:0-63013 GCA_951213105.1 Amaurobius ferox | reverse complement strand
GTGTACATTAGCTGCTATAAATACTGATGCATTTTCACAAAAACTTTATATCCGGCTTTGTTATCAAAATATCTAGAACTAGATTGAATTTTCTGAAATTCGAGTGAAATTTCATATTTTCTATAGCAGCACAAGACAAAAGTTTGCATAATCACACATAAAAGGGATTATTTATGACTCAATGATTATGAAACTTAACAGCTTGAATCATTATACGTATGCCATTCAGCTGATAAAGATTTTAGTAGTGAAGAAAGAAAATATCAGTAGTTTTTTCCGTAGCCAGGTTAAGAAATGAAATTTATATGCTCACATAATACAAAAATGCATATATATATATATATATATATATATATATATACTATATTATTCAATTATTATATTCAATATACTATATACTCAATTATTTGTAAATATTATTATAAAAATACCCTTCAGTCACACTTACTTAATAATCATATCTATAATTTACATAAAACTAACCTTAAAATCTTATACAATAGAATATCAGCCAAATATAAGCAAATCCATCTAAAAAATAGTTGTAATAACATTCCATATATTGTTTTAGTACCCATGTTTCATAAATCCCCTGTTGCTTTTCGAACCATTACCAGTGGGCATAATTCTTACATTACTAATGCTGGAAAATTATTATTAAAGATATTACATGAAGTATCCTCGTCAGATGAAATCTCAAAAAATTGTCATATTGTAAAAAACAGTTTTGAAGTAGTTAAGAAATTGAAAACTCTTACTAATATTCGTAGTATTTATACCTTTGATTTCAAAGATTTGTTTAATAATATTAATATAGATGATCTGTATAGAATTATTTTAGGAATTTTTGAAAAATATAATATCAACCTAAAATATTCAAATTTTCTTTTTAAAAAATTACTTAACTTCACTCTTTATGAGAATTATATTCAACATGGTGGTACTATTTTTAAACAACAGGTTGGTATCCCACAAAGGGGGGTGTGCCTGATCATTGTTAGCTAATCTGTATTTATTCTTCTATGAAAAAAACATTAATCCAAGCTTGCATAATATGCACATGTTTAGATATATAGATGACATTTTATGTGTATCCCCAAATAATAATATCCCTATAGTATTAAACTTTTATCCAAAAAATTTACAATTAAATGCAAGTAATAATGACACAAATGTTGCAAACTTTTTAGATTTAAATTTAAATTCACAAAATTGTAATATGGTTATAAACTTGTATGATAAAAGACAGGATTTTAAATTTAATACATCAAAAATTCAACATTTTGACTCTTGTCTGCATATATCTGTATTTAGAAATATTATAATAAACCAGGCTCTTAGAATCAATAAAATTTGTGATGAATATTATAGATTAGCGCACTTTATGGAATTATTGAGTACAGCGACTAATAATGCATATCCTCCCATTTTTGTTATTAAAATTATCAACTCAGTGTATCAAATTTCACTCGATAACATCCTAGAAAACATTCCCAATTATAGTGACTAACATACAGGAGAGAGAAAAATATATATATATATATATATATATATATATATATATATATATATATATATATGTATATATATATATGTATATATATATATATATATATGTTTGTATGTTATATATAATTATTTATTAATTATATAAATAAATAAAAATGAAAAATAATAAACTAAGTCAAAAACATTAGAAAAATCAAAAAATCGGAAAATAAGATGCATTAATGTTTTGAATTTTATTTTCGCAAAAAAATGTAACTTTTGTCAGTATTGAAACTACGTTTTGTGCGCCCTTATAATGGTGTATAGTGGCATTCTCGATTATCCAGTTTTCCTATTAATTCTTGTTTAGTAGGAATTTTCATCTATGATTCATATTCATATTCAGTTCTGCATGTTTGCGAAGTTGTATTCTGAATTGCTTGTCCAGTCTCCAGCTTAGACTCACTGGACGGGTTTGGGAGTATTTCTGTGAACGTTCGTACTACCTCCCTGGTAGAATTTCGACTTGTTCATTCCGGTGCTTCTAGATTAAGTTGTTGAGGTTGATCGTGTATACATGTGGTAGAAGAAGAATGATTCATGCCGCATGGTAATACAATTTTCTTAATGTATCCTTTTTTCATTTTTTCATTTTTTGATGCCTGTAGTCTGAGTTTAAGCATTTATAGTAATGTACTATTGCTTAATCTGAAACAGGCATTTGTTTGGGTTAATTAGAGTTAAATACTCAGACCTGAAGAGGAATTTAATTCTGATTAATCATCGAATTTGGGAAGGTTCTGTTCTTTTCTCTTATCGGCATTATGGCCGTGAATTTGCTTCTATGGTGATGTTAATATTACTTGAATTGTATTTTTATTTTTTTTATTTTTACATAATTCTTATTATTACATTTCAAATATATATATATATATATATATATATATATATATATATATATAAAATTAATTTATAAGTTTTCATCCAGTTAAAAATATTTTATATTGAAAAACATTTTCGTTTGGTAAAACTCAAGTTTTCACTAATGATAATAATAAATATTAATTTTTAATAAAAAAATAAAATATAGAAATGTATTTATAGATGTGAATATATCAATTTTAATATATCCTTGTCAAAATGGTTGCCTTTTTATTTGCCTAAATCATTTTTAATGCCACTTTTTGGAAAATATCCCTTCAAAGGATTCATACCTATTTTTTAAAATAGGAAAATATGCATTATGCAAAAATAATTAAAAAATTAACCTCAATAAGTAACCAGAATATAAAAGTAAGCTATTCTAGTCAATCTAATATGCAACATTTAGAAGATGGATAGGAAAAGATACTAATGTGCTCTCGGCGATTTAAGTGAACAAATGTGAAAATAATTAAAAAATAATTAAACTTTTAATAACAGTCAAAATATGAAAAAATGCTAGTTTAGTCAATCTAATATGCAACATTAAAAGATGGGGGTGGATGGAAAAGATACTAATGGATTCTCGGCGATTCACGGGAACATAAAGTGAATTGCATAATCATGTTGCTTATGCAAAAATAATTTAAAAATTAACCTTAATAATTTATCAGAATATCAAAATAAGCTAGTTTAGCCAATCTAATATGTAATATTTAGAAGATGGAGATAGATGGAAAAAGATACTAATTGACTCTTGGCGATTCATGAGAATATAAACTGAATTGCACTGCTTATGCACAAATTATTATAAAATTAACCGTTCAGCGATTTATGTGAAATATAACGACTTTTAAAAAGTATCTTTATAACTTCCACACAAAAAACCCCGATCTTTTAGATTTCCCACACAGCAGTAAATCATCATTGTCATTGGTGATTCGATTGGCTTTACTGTGCACGTGGCCATATATCCCTGTTGTCACATTAATTTGATTGGCATTACTGAGCTCGCAGCTGTGAATCCCCAATGTTACAATAATTTGATTAGCATAACGTCCATGCGGCCGTAAATCCCAGTTGTTATGTTGATTTGGTTTAAATTACCATGCATGCGGCTATACATTTAAATTTACATTGGCCTTCATAGAAGACAATTTTCCACAGGAAATTATGAAAATTCTGTAACCCACAGTATGAGAAAGGTTTCCGTAGAAACTACAGAGAATTCATTGTAATCAGCATCTTTGGGAGCAGCAGGTTGGCAAGTTGAAAATTCGTTGATTTTTCTGAATTTTGAACAAAAAATCGATTTTTCCTGCAATTTCCCTGACATTTCAGTCCACTTTCCAATTCCCTGTAAATTCCTGATTTCCAGAGTGCGCACGAACTCTGCAATAATACAAATAGATTGAATAATCCTTTGATCTATACATCTGCGTATAAGTTGTTAGGCAGAAAAATCATAATTAAATGTTATGAACAAAAAAGAAAAAATATTTTCAACCACTAAAAACTTTTCTGAATACGAGTTTTATAAGTATCATTACTTAGAATTACATGAGCAACATGCAGATCACCAAACTTCATTTTATTTTTAATATTAGCAAATAAAAGCATTTAAATTTAAAATTTTAAATAATTTAAATATTTATAAAAAGTGTTCAGTAAGCCTCTTTTATAACCACACTTAGTTTTGTGCATGTTCTTCAATTATTTCTAGCTTTGGTCCGGCATAACACACTGAAATATTATAAATAACTCCAAACTGGAATATTTAAAATGCTAAATAAACAATTGCATTTTTAACATATTACAACATAGTTGAAAAGTGTTTATGACTTTGTTCATTCTGTCTGTCTGTCCGTTAGCACGATAACTGCCATAAAAATGACTTTATCAAAATAAAATTTTAGTATTGTTCAGACAGTCTGTGGGACCTATGGGAATATAAATGAATAATACCCAATTAGTTTTAGACTGAACCCGGGTTGAAGAAATGATATACATTGAATCCTATGGGACCTAATTTTTCAAACATTTTTAAAGCAAATTTAAAATTCGCAAACTGCTTCAAAAGTTTTACGAAATATTCAAATTATCCCATAAAAATATGAAAAAAATTTCAGCAAAATATATTCTGTAGCTTTTTATATGAAAATTAAAATAATAATTACACCCATATTATATGAAGAGATCCCGTGACCCACTTCAAAATAAAATATAGCATCCATCTTGTGTCAACATCTTGATTTTTAAAGTTCTTTTTAATTTATATTTAGTGTTGTATGCATCCTAAAACTGTTTTATTTTTGCTTAATTTTAGTGTATCTACATTGCGAAACAACGCAATTACAATATATTTGAGTTTTTATTTCTACAACGAAGCTTAATTTTCACTTATGGAGAATGTAAACACAAAGATGTAGGATGAGTTGTATAAGAATTGCTGAATTTCTTTAACACAAAATTATTTAGCTTTTTGAGTCTGAAATATAGCTGACATGAATGAAACATTCATTGATTTTACATAGAGAACAGACGATTTTATATCAGACTTTTTCGATGCAGTTTTAAGCATAGAGTTAAATTATGTTTACCTTCATGGTTTTAAGTTTTTAAATAAAACAAATTATTGTAGTATCAAGATGAGTGAAAGGAATGGAATAAAAGTGTATGAATGAAATATTTACAGCTTTTACATAGAGAGCCAGGCGATATATATTTCAATGACGTCATTTGAACAAAGTTCATTTTTTTCGATGAAGTTTTAAGTTTCCATATGTAATAAATTATTGTATTATTGTAATAATTTTTAAAATATTACTGCTGAATGCATCACATTTTAGAGATGTTTAAATCAGGTGACTCATTGACGTCATTTGAATAAAGTTCATTTTTTTCAATGAATTTGAAGTTTTCAAATATAATAAATTAATGTAGTATTGAGATAATTTTAAAAATATTACCGCTGAATGTATCACATTTCACAGATGCTTAAATAAAATTGCATTGCAGTTGGAAAGTGTTTCATAATCGATGCTTAATGCATGATTGATTTTTCTTGTTTAATATTTAATTTTATCCAAACAATTGCTTAAAATGAAAAAAAATAATATTAAAATGAACTTCCAAGTACAAATGCTGGAAGATACTATAAGTAAGGAGCTCAATTTAAAACTTTTTCATACCTGTTGGAGAGCATTCATGCACTTCATATAGACAGGATCCTTAGTGATAATCATTATGACGGGCATTGCATCATCAATCAAAGCTAATGGACCATGTTTAAGCTCGCCACCCAGTATCCCTTCTGAATGCATATAGGTCAGTTCTTTTATCTTCAATGCACCTTCAAGGCAGGTAGCATGGTTGTAACCTCTCCCCATGACAAGTACAGATTTTTGTTGATAAAGTTCCTGAGATAGTTCTAAGACATCAGAATCCAGTTGCAGAACTTCTTTTATAAGCTCTGCAAGAAAAAGACTTGAAGTAGCTTTAGAAAAATAAAATATAGAAAAGAAATTAAAAATAGTGCATTTTAATTATTTTATCATTTAATAATGAAGATAAAAAGGCAATGTTCTAGAGAAGGAAGATATGAAGTGGTCATACTACTCTTGACCATATATATTTTACATTCAAGGAAAACTATGAAAAATATATGCAGCCTGTCCATACTGGATTGAGATGTTTGAAATCAACATGATCATGCAAAAGATCAAAAATAAACTTTGTTTTGGCAAATTGTGTTCATTGTTGCTATAACTCTTTTGATAAGGAAGGGAGATGGGGAACTACTTACTTACTGTTCAGTTTCCATGAGCTGGCAGTTGGATCTCATTGTTTTGAGAGAGACCATTAGTTAAATTCACTAATGGGGTAGAAATGTACTAGAAACGTACAAGCTTCTAAAATTGGTCACTTTAGTGTGAATTTTGGCCTTCAGCATATTGTTCATTCTAGTATTTAGAATCCGGTGACATTGAGCAGTTATGAGTTTGATTCCATCAACTGGATTTGAGTTTGGTTCTGTTGAAAATTATTTCAGTTACATTTATAAATTTAATTATTATTATTTATTAAATGTTAGTAGTTTAGTTAATTTAGTTAGCCTTCAATATGTTATATCTAAGCATTATCCTTGTTTGTGGGCCACCATTTAGACAATTCTTCATTAGAGCTTAGATTTCATGGCATTATATAAGAAATAGTGCTTTTGCCTCCCTTCTCCAAGAGATGCAAAATTTGAGAAATTTCGTGAAACTATCAAAATAGCCATGTCTGAAATTTTCAAAAATTTCCAGTCGAAGAAATGAACTTCCCCAACTGCAATTTATAGGATGCTACTAGTACTCACTTGTGAAGTATGAAATCTTTCTTTAGGAAAGACCCTGGAATTAATGATTCATGTCCAAAACGAAACAGTGACATAAGCATATATTTATAAGGGGCAGTCAAATAAAAACGAGACAAACTATATAAGGGGCCTGGCACAGAAGTTGGTAACACAGGTAGGGTTGTGTATAGAAGTGTCCTCTATTGGGTATCAGGAAAGAACAGCTCGAACGTTAAGCGCCGTGTCATTAGTCTGTTAGACGTGCTCGAAGTGAGGTCAGCGAGTTGTGTGTGCATCCGACATTACTATGGAGGCCGGGAAAGAGGAACAGCGTGCTGTACTGCGTTTTTTGACTGCGGAAGGAGTGTCAGGAAGTGAAATTCATGCCCGAATGTCTGATGTGTATAGCGAATACAGTATGTCACGTGCGCATGTGTTTGAGTGGACTAAACGATATCGAGACGGTCGGGTGTCATTGAAAGACAACAGTCGGCCAGGACAGGCTCATCCTGTCATTACCCCTTCTGTCATTGCTGTGGTGGTTGCTGCCGTTAGAAATGAACGACAGCGGACGGTGGAAGACATTCGGCTCATGTTGGGCATTAGTCACGGTACCGCTCACGCCATCTTGACAGAGCATCTGAAGTTCCGGAAAATCTGTGCGCAGTGGGTTCCCCGCAGCCTGACAGAGGATCAGAAGTTGAAAAGAATGTCGACATCACTGCAGCACCTGGAATGGTATCACGATAAAGAATAACGTTTCCTGCCCCGTATTGTCATAAGAAAGACATTCGTGGCCGTCGATTTGCCTCAGATGAAGAGGTGCATGCCTGGGTACAATCATGGTTCCGTAGGCAACCAAAAACATTCATGAAGGCATTGGCCGTCTTGTCTCACAGTGGGACAAATGCTTTAACAGTTATGGCGATTACTTTTGAAAGAATAAACAGGTTACATACTTTTTTCCATCTGCCTCGTTTTCATTTGACTGCCCCTTATACATTTTTATCATTTTATTCTTTTGCTGTTTATACAATGCTGTTCAACTTCTATAAAATACATAAAGTTTTTATCCCTGTACTTTTGATGCATTTAAAAGTATTTCAGTAATATTTATGCATCACATTTTACAGTTACATTTAAGTATTAATATTTGTTAATTTTTAAATACATTTTAATAATTTAGTTAATTTTAAATATGTTATACAAACATTATCCTTGTTTGTGGGCTGCCATTTAGACAATTCTGCATTAGAGCTTAGATTTCATGGCCATGTCATCAACGAATGGCAGTAGTAATAGGAATTGAAGTAACAATAGAGTAGCAAGCACAATGCCTAAAGATATTAGGATTCTGAATTCCAAATAGTTGGTTAAATATGCATGCTAAAAGTGATCACCAAACAGATTTTTTTTGTTTGGCAACTCTTTCCCTAGACTCATCCCAGATCATCTGTCTGCCAGCTTTTTTCTGTAGCAAAGTGGACTTCTCCAAGGTCATCTGCCAATTCACAGGAGCTGGACAATACATCTGAAGTACACAGGAGCAGGACAAGTGCAGAAAAGGTAAAAAATCTGCTAAGCAACATTGTTTTCCTTAACAAAATTATCAGTATGAAACACTGCTCAGTTGAAGCTTTAAAGCTTATAGCATTGCCACATTTCATTACTGTTACATATCATTAATAAACCTGCACAATATTACAAAGATTTCACCAGATGATCTGTTTTGCAAAGTTAACATTTTAATAACCGTACACAATACATTGAATAAGTTAAATATGAACTAGAAAGATAGATGCAATGCATTATTGGATTCATTTGATATTTTCAATGGTAATTTGTCATTTAACATTACTTAACATTATCTTAAAAGGATGAATTACGTTAGCTCAAGCGATTTTAGTATATCATTTTCATAAAATAACCACATAAATATGAAAATTTATACAATCAATTGCATATGCTTAAAAATGTAAAATATTGATAGAGACAAGCTGTTTTAATTTAAGAAAAACAATTTTATTTAGGAAGTTATTTCAAAATATTGAAAATGGTAGTGTAGACTTGTGCTGTTTTTATATAGTAATTTTAAATTGGAATCTGGATGCTATTTATCAAGTACTAGATTAGAATCTGTCACCGGCCTTAAAAGTTGGAGTTTGCAAATAGAGCCAGATGTGCTAAATTCTTCATGGTAAAAATTTATATAAATAAATACTGTTTCTACCATATTTTAGGACAGAGGTCGGCAATCTTTTTGCACTTGTGAGCATTTGAATTTCAGGTTGAATGAAAGGGCTGCATTACAAGACAGTGTGACTTGGGGGTGGGGTGAGAGGCAGGGGGACAAAATTCTTTATAGTAAAAAATTTTCTTAGTTTAACATTTTTAATTATGCACATTAACAAAAGGATAAGAAATTATATTAACATTTGTGCTGAAATAGTAAACATTAAGTTCACTGTTATCTTTAGCACTGGAATGAATTACATATAATCTATATTGTACAATAACCATAAGTATAAACAAATATAGTTCTAACTAAAATGTATGTTATGAACAACACACTGAGAGAGAAATGAATATAAATCCAGATTTAGTTATTCCATTACTAATATATAGAAAACATAAAAAGACAATTGTATAATACTGGGAAAATTTCTAAAATATATTGGATACCAGAGTCAAATTATTAATTTTAAAAAACTAATAACAATTTGAGAAAATGCATGTAAATGCTTTAATTTAAAATAAATCTTGTAATTAAACATGATTTCTAGATGTAGAAACTAAAATAAGTTTGAATAAATTAAAATTAATATTTATCAAATAAGAGAAATTTAATTTTGAATACGGAAAATCATTATATTTTAAATATTAATGTTGTTTAATTACAAACATGTATATTCGATAATATTAAAATACTATTCTAATAAAATTCTATTGGCAAAGATAACATATACAAAAATTACAATATAATACAAGATGAAACACAAAAGTATTTCTTAAAAAAAGCTGTGCTAAATAAAAATTTATACTTAAAATAATAAGCATTTAACAAATTAAACTTAATATAGAACATAAATATATAATTTCTTTAAATTAGTAAGAATTTTATTGTTGTACAGTCTTCACTAATTTTTTTATGCCTGCTTTCATTTGTGGAATGCAAATTTGTATGATACTGTGAAGATATTCATTAGTTAGTTGAGTGCAAAATTTATTTCTTCTGCCATTTTTCACAGAAAAGGTTTATTCTCACATGTAAGTACTGCCAAATGAAGTTATGTATCTTTTGTAAAACTTTTGATTTCAGGAAGA
Organism: Amaurobius ferox; assembly: GCA_951213105.1. Lineage (NCBI taxonomy): Eukaryota > Metazoa > Arthropoda > Arachnida > Araneae > Amaurobiidae > Amaurobius > Amaurobius ferox. The sequence continues at coordinate 52,941 of CATNUR010000018.1, read as the reverse complement.
TAAGTTGGTACACATTTGTAGAACTAGATGAGATTATCCACCCGAAAGTAACTTTTCAGTGTATCATTATTCTGAATTTTCAAAACTTACATTTGGAGTGAAAGCAGAATATTATTAATATTCGTATTAAAAGCATTAAAAAATAATTATACGCCAAAATGTTTTCATGAAAATTTACAAACTTTTTTGAAAATTTGTTTTGAAGGGCATTGATATTTTTAACAAATACATCCTTTTGTGACATCCATTGGTCTGCTGAAATTTCTAAAGAATGGCATGTTACAAAATTCCATCCTTTATGTGTTTACTAAGTAGACTCAGTTTTACTTCAATCAATGTTACAATTTTTCCGTAAAAAAAAGCTTATTTTATCTTATAAGTGAAAATTCCTGCTCAGCACAGCTCCTCTTATTTAGGCACCAAACTCTGAATCTTACTATAAGAAATTGTTGGAATAGAATAAGACATAACAGTATTGCTTATATTTCAATAAATATACTCTATAACAAAAAAATTGAAGCACCAAGAAGGAGTTGTCCGATTGTGATAAAAATTGGTAGATGTGAAGAAAATACATAGAAAAAGAAACGATTAAAATTTTAGAACAATTTATTGATTTAGAGTTTGACCGTATACAAAGGGAGGAAGTCAATAAAGCATTGATCCACCTCTGGCCTGGATGCAAGATGTCACCGGTGTGGCATAGACTGATAAAGTTCACGGACGGTGTCCTGCAGAATGTCTTGCCAAACTGTCGGGCTAAATCGTCAACATTTCAGGATGGTTGCAATCGCCTTCCCATAATGTCCCAAATGTGCTCTATGGGAGAGAGATCAGGAGACCTAGCTGGCCAAGGAAGTGTTAGGCAAGCTTGAAGATAATTCATAGCAGCACGTACCATGTGCGGATGGGTATTATCTTGTTGAAAAATAAGTCCAGGGTGTCGCAAAAGGAATGGTAACACAACCTGTTATACAATGTTGTCTACGTACCGCTGTGCTGTCAGTGTGTCAGAAATGCCCACCAAAGGGGGTCCGGCTATCAAAGGAGATGGCACCCCAGATCATAATACCCTGTTGTGGGCATGTGTGGCGTGCGATAGTAAGGACAGGATCCCCACGCTGCCCTGGATGTCTCCAGACACATCTGCGGTTGTCGTCAGGACACAGTTGGAAACGGGACTCAACACTAAAGACTATACATCCCCAGTCAGAACAGTTCCAAGTTGATCGAGCCCGGCACCACTGTAATCGGACTTGACGGTGTACAGGTGTGAGAGGTAAGCGGTGTAACGGTTGCCGCAAGAGTAAATTCCACTCTCTCAGTCATCTGCAGAGGGTCATGTTGGACACATGTGTGCAGGTCACATATTGGATAGTTGACAATGACGATTCCGGTGCTGTGATAGCTGCTCTAACAATCGCTCTGTCATCCCGTTCTGTTGTGGCCCTAGGTCGACTGTTGCTGTCCTGATACTGACATCTGCTGTTATTGACCCACTCTTGCTAGCATCATATAATTGCCGCATCACTTCGACCCACATGTCGAGTGACTCTTCGATTCGTCCAACAAGCCTCCTTCAATCCGATAGCAGGACCTCTTTCAAACTCTGACATATGCTCGTAATGAGCACAAATCTTTTGGCGAGGCATTGTTACAGTCGATATAAGATATCTGTAGTCAAAATGCAACAGAAATTTTGACCACAGATTCAGAATCACTCCTTATATACACATGCTGAAAACGCAGTTCTGATGCACTGGAGCTCCAACTATTTATTCATTGGATACCAAATTTTATTTATTTACATGTTTACTCAAAATGTCTTTGCATACGAAATTTCATTACAATCGGAAAACTCCTTCTTGGTGCGTCGATTTTTTTGTTATAGAGTGCATACAGTTTGATAAGAAAGTATTAAAAAAGTATTTTAAATTCTAGCAGAATAAAATTATTTTAGAATCGAATTATTTATTGTTGAGGTTTGAGGGCCATACGTAATATAAAAATGGGGAGAAGTCACAGGCCGCCAAATAAAGTGGTGGGCCACATGCGGCCCGCGGGACACCAGTTATCAACCCGAGCTCTAGAATATAAAGCCAGAGTTTGAAACATAGCCAGATGTGCCAGCTTTATCACAGCAACAATTTATATGAATAAATATTGTTTCTTTTATACCTTAAAATATATATTACCTGGTAGATCTTTTAATCCACGAATGATCTCACTTCTTCTAGCTTGCATAGAAATCCTATCTTCAGACATAACAAGGGCAAACATTACAAGTGACAAGAATTGACTTGTATATGCCTGAAAGCATAATACCTTTTAGTTTGTATCAAACACTTTAAAGAATTTTACATACTCTAACTTTAAATTTAGTAAGACATCTTTTATATGCTCATTAACATGCTTTTATAATTTATGTTATTTTCTGTTATCCTCCAATATTCCTGTATCTTTTAATACTAAACTATTTTGTTTATACTATAACTTATTTTACAATTTCATTTATATATAGTTTCTTTCTGATTCCAAGTCATGGCTAAAGTCATAGAAAAATAAAATCCAATTGTTTTTTTCTCTAATTGAGATATGGAAATACCTTTGCACTTTATTTATTAATTGCAAATTTTTGTAGAAAAGGTGTGTGGGGAAACTACCAGGAAACAAAAGTTAGAAAGAAATCATCCAATCAGCAGTTGTCGTAATGAACAGGAAGAAGTTGAAACTGCTGGTGACGATTGGGATGTTCTGAATTCAAATCACTTTCTAGGCCAATACACACCAACATATATTTTGAAACAATGGTTCTAACAATTTATGAATTGATAAATGCATGAAATACAGAAAATGAGAGCAGTAGCGAAGGTGAAACTAAAAGTTACTCCACCAACAATAGTGTAAAAATCTCCTTTGTAAGTTTCAAAAAATAGTATTATTGGACATGCAAGTAAACATACAATCTATAAAATTATTTGAAATCCTGCAGTTAAATGAAACACTCAAATGTCATGAACTCCTAAATGTTTTGAGTTCAGAAAATAAACAAATTGTCATGCCATGGATTCCTGGCCATTGCAATATTTATGACAACAAACATGCATATTTTCTCACCAAAAAGGGTGCTAGATTGGTACAATGCACAAATTGCCAAACTTCCCTCCTCACAATGAAATAGTTCCTAAAGTGCTTCACAACTTTAATCCCCTAACATGAATTGCAAAGTAGAACAAATGTAAAATGTTGCTATGGTGACTGCCTCTTAGATATATTGGATAGGCTAAGATGGGAAGAAGTAGTAACTTTTAATCTAATAACAGGACATGGCAACCTTGCTGTACACTTGTGTCACATTAGCATTTTTGACAAACTTTCCTATCTGTTTTGTGATACCCTACATATAGACAAACATCTGCTTCATTGTGGAGTACTTCATGATGATTCCGAGGCTTCTCGTCATTAGGATGCGAGATAACTTTTGGGACAATAGCCTTTGGCTGTCCTTGTATTTTTTTGTTTCTGTTATATGCTTGTTCCCCTTTGTATTTAATTTATGCGCTCCAGCCATTAGAAATAAAAAAAATACTGTGTATTGAGATGCATTAAAACTAAATTTCTTTTTGTTTCTCTTCAAACATATGCAAAAATATTTCAGTTAAATAACATGCAAAATGCTTCGATGGTAATTCAGGCAAACAGCATAAAATTTTTTTTTGACGTATAAAAATGTACTTTTCTTAGTTATATGTATTCAAAATGCACGTAACAAATGCAAAAAATACATATTTTATAAAATGTACATTACTGTTCCCTAATAAATATGAATAAATAAAATATGTACTAAGAATAAAAATTAGTAAGGGCATTGTCATAATCCAGTGCTGCTGCTTTGTGGCAGATCTTGACATATCTTTCAGTTATATACTTTTATAGTAATAACTTTTTTTTTACTGGTCCCTTTAGAATCATAACCAGTATTCTACTGTATATGTAAAATTCCAATATAATTAATGAGCATTACTGCATATAGACTGCATATACACTCGTCAAAAGTGAAATCGCAACACCATAAAGGAATGAATGTAGCCATATACAAATCATAAGTACTGGTAAAAGAGAGAGTTATATACAAATGATTAAGTTTTTGTACGTATCAGGGTCAAGTGACATCCAGTTTTGGGTGATAAAGACCAGCAGATGGCTCGTCATGCAAGTCATGCAAATGCTATCAGCGAGAATTTGCAGCAGCTGAACTTTTAAAAAAGTGAAGAAGCGATATCTCAAAGATGTCAGCGAGCTGTATACCAGCAGTTAATGGCTGGGGAACAAGACAATATCTTAGAGCTACATGATGTGGGTTTATCAATGTGTTCAATTGACCCACGTGTTGGGCACGACATGAGTACCATCCAGCAATGTGTGACACGATGGAAGCAGGAATATCATGGAACACGCTGAAGAGGGAGTGGATAACGAACAGGCACACGACAGAGTGCGCAGATCAGCAGATTCGCCGAACAGCTGTTGAGACCCATTAATGGCAAGTGACATCCGAAACATCCTGCCACCATCAAGAGTTGCACCTGTGTGCACACAAACCATTCGCAACAGGTTGTATTAAGTATAGCTGCATGTATGGTGGCCAGCCACTGGGGTGCTATTAGGCACTCGACACAGGGATGCACATTTGGCATGGTGTCATCATCATCACAACTGAACTAATGAATGGCACCAGGTATTGTTTACAGTTGAATCTCACTTTTGCCATATGAAGGAATACCACGAGGCCTATATCACCAAGCATTATACTGGGCATCATGGTTTAGGGTGGTATCATGCTTGATCAGGGGACAGCTCTGGTGCACATTGCAGGTAATCTGACAGTGGACTGGAACATCACACAAGTTGTGTTGCTTGGGGTTCAACCACTGGTGCAGGTCATTCCCAGTATGATATTCCAGCAAGACAATGCCACACTAGACATTGCATGGCAAACTCTCAACAGCCTGAACAGCATTCACATCCCTTTCTGGTTAAAAGCCTCACCGGATCTCTTTCTCATTGAACACATGTGGGCCTTCATTGACATCAGGTGCACTGGGGACCACTGGTACACAGTGAAAGAACTGAATGCTACAGTGGATGCTGCTTGGCAAGGATTACTTCAGGTAACCATTAATAGCCTCATCGATAGTATGCCTCGCTGTTTAGCAGCCTGTATAGCTGCCCATGGGGGTTACATTATTTACTGAATAAACAGGTTTTTTTGTATATATTTGTTCTTTTAAACATTTGCATATGACTCTCTCTTCTACTGGTAGTGTGATTTGCATATGGCTATGTGCATTCCTTCATGGTACTGCAATTTCACTTTTAACAAGTGTGACAGCATGTATTTGAATATGTAGAAACATTGACAAAATCTGACTTAAGATATTGATCAGTAAAAATTTTATTGAAAAACTTATTTAATTTTTTAATTTATTAAAAGAGCTAAACTTTGTTTTTCTGCACTGGCAGTATTCAAATACAAAAATAATACAACATACAAATAGTACAAAATACAATATACAAATAACTCTCACATATTATTTAAATATTTCTTGTTTGTGAATTCCTATAATGTATTATATATCAACAACATCAGCTTCATATGTAGTAAAAATCATAGCAGCATACAGTCTACAGTTTGAACATTTGTATTTGGGGAAATAAAATAATTTACAACACATTATTTAAAAGCTTGCAAATTTGAAGATTAAAAGAAGTTTAAAAAATGAATGAATCAGAAGCAAAAATTAAACATATCCCAAATAATTTTAGGATGAAAATCATGAATATTTTCCTTTCATACAAGCAATTAAATGAATTCATGGGAATTAAAATGTGCAATATTAAATTTGACAAATTTAGAAATTTATATCCAGAAAACATTACGAATACTTCAGAGAACATAATATTGGGGAAAATTTTACATAGATTTCATACAAAATTAGTTTACAGTTTTATATAAGTTTTTTTGTAAAATATTTCAGTTTGATATAAAACCAATAGCATGGTGCATTGTTTAATTAGATTATCTGTTTACCAGTCTTATTTAAATATCTTATATATATATATTTTATTACATAATATACTAATTATTTAAATTTTAGCAAATTTAACAATTTATTAAAAGACACAGGAACATTACCAGAATTACTGCAGAGGGATATTCTGCAACATCTTGGACAAAAAATAAAATGCTATATATAAATGAAAAAGGATATACTGCTTCCTGTTTAACATTATACTACTGTGTTTTTATGTTAATAACATGCATTTACACATGTTAGGTATCTCATACCAAATCAGTAAAACCAGATTACTGGTTGCATAAATAAATTTAAGGATATTTCCACTACTAATTAGGCTTAAAATGCCAACCTGGTCAGCAATCTCTCACACATAGATAAAATGAGTAGGTTTCAATGTTCATGTATGTGCACTATAAAATTTTCTAATCTACATATTCAGCATTTTTTCTCAGTGCAAAGTCAGCATTGACTTTGTACAGGGAAAAAAATGTTGAATCCAATCCACAGAATGGCTAGAATCAGCATTACCATAATTTCAAGCAACCAAACTGGAACAAGCAATGGGATAATGCCAATTTTTGAAGATGTAAAAGATTGTTACGCCATATTTGAATGACACTGATTCTGATTTGCAATATTGCTGAGAGCTCCTTCAGGGTCCTTGACACAAATTGAAGAAGTAGAAGCTTTAAAGGACTAGCAGAAAATGACAAAAATGCATTGATATGTTAATCTTAGGCAAGCAATTGTATAGGTACCATATAGTCATTGGAACCAGAAATATTTATGTGACCACATAGAAAAAAGCAGTGTTGTAGCAATATCTACAGGACATCAAAATATGCTTGAGACATATCAGACGACACACTTCAAAACAAGGAAGGGAAGAGTCTAAAAGTTCAGCATAAATTTATGTTATTTATTTAGATAATTTCTATTCAGTTTCACATTATAGCAGATTTTTACTTTCATTTGGAATTTTAATTGAAACTGGATACATGAAATATTATATGACTGGGGTATGCAACCACACTTTTGATTCATTGCCTGAGAATGCCAAAAGGGTGAAAAATAATTCATATATGTTTATATTATTAAATCGTTGGTCTAACTATCTGATTTGCTTAAAATCCTTCCTTCAACTGAGCTGAATCACACTGGCAAAAAGATCCACAAACAATATCCCAAATACGACATCACGAAAAGGAATTTTTGTCTTTGAGATCATTCAATAAATACAGAAATGATGCCCAAGGAAGAATTTTATGATTGGCAGACAGAAATATCAAAATGTCTGCCAATGCCCACAGAGGTACTGGAAAGGCACACTAACTAATAAATAAAACAACAAATTTTGGATACCGGAAATATGTTTCACGAGTGAAACAAAATAAATTCAAGACAATACTGCTTTTATTTTGAATTAGAACTATGAACACATTTAATGGGAATCGAAACAGGAAAGACTTCTAAGTAATAATTTAGAATACAAACTTATTAATCTTTTGCAGAGGTTAGCTGTGCCTATGAAACTGCATTTAAAGATGATATTCACACATTCATGCCAAGGAGATATTTACCCTAAAGGACAATTGACACAAATGCATATTTTCACATGGAACATTTTTATTTGAATTTATTTAAATATTAAATGGCGCTGATGTCCATTCTAACATATTCAAAGTATTAAAGTATTTTGCTAAGACTTAATTGATTTGGTATAGGGGGTTCCAATTAATCATCACTTCATCTAGAGTGGTGAAACACGGTTTGTAATATAAGATCATTTCTCACAGACTCTGCTATGTTATAATTGAATATGGGTTCTCATTTTGATTTTAATTTAATGATTGCATTGTTGAATCATTGGACTGCAAGAGAGTCCTTTCTTTCAAGTTTGGGTTTTAGAGGGATGTGCAGTAGTGAATTTATTAGGTTATTTCAGATAAAAGAATAGTTGAGTCAATACATTTTCTACCTGAGGAAGAATATACTCGTATGTTAATCGAACCAGACAGTAATAAAAGTAATGCAAATAGTGAAGATTCATGGAAATTTGGCCTTTCTGATGAGCACACAGTGTTATGAATGCAAAGATTGCAATGTTGTTCTGTTCATCTATACGTGGATATGTTTTGAAATATATCATATGTAAAAGGTGCATTAATGAAAATAGAAATGCTATGTTTTTGTAAAAAATTGTACATAATTTCTATTAGCTATATAAAATTTTGAGCATAATCATTCGGATATTTTTCCTGCATAAGAGACAATTTAAATCAAGGTAATTAATCATTTACATTTTTAACATTCTGATAAAAAATAATTTGTTTGGAGCATATACATCAAATAGAAAATAAGTATTTCCTTTATTCTCCAAAAATGTAGAATGCTCAGTTGAATAGGTGATTTTTAATGAATTTTTTCTCAGGAGTTAGGCTTAGTGCAAAAAATGTGTTGTCCTTTGGGCTATGGCAATTCCGGAATGCTACCATTAGCAAAGGGTTAAATACAGGGGGGACAAAAAAAGTCACAACAGTGTCATATATTATGTAACATAGAAAATGATTCTTAAAAGAAAAAATAGTAGCATTTTAACCCATTTTGAAAACTAAAAATGGCACTAAGAAAAATAAAAAGGAGCATACTTTTAAGAATTATCAGTAAATTTTAAACTTGTTCTGATTTTTCTTGAGGAAAGGAATAAATTCCATTTAATTTACTTTTAATATTTCTGCTCTTTTCTACTTAAGCAGGAAAAATAGCCTGGATATAAGAATGGACTAAAACGTATGGCAACTCTAATTATCTTTCTTGAAATAGAGATGCAAATCAGTATTTTGCAGTAGAGATAAGTTTGTGCTCAATTTTGAAAGTTCAAGGCCACCTGAGCATTTGTCCCAAAATACCAAGTTCACCCAGGCCTGAATTATTCTAATGTAAAATAAAGCCCAAAATATGTTTTTAACTTTCCAACTTAATTGTTACTAATTTCCAAAAATTTCCATTTGTGAAAATGAACGATAAAATTTAGATAACAAGATTGCATAAATAAAAACTTCAAGTGCTGAAATTTAGGACTTATTATATGCTACACTATATGGCCATATACATTCACATAGCAGTAACAGCCTCAGAGCATTACCCCCCCCCCCCCCCCCAGAGACAGTTCATGACCCAAGTATAAGTAATACAAAAGTTATAAAACTATAAAAACTTTGTTAAGGGCAACATATAACACAAAATTAATAGTGTCGACTGCTTTTGAAGACAGCAAATTTTCAGAAACCTGTTAGCAGTAACCTTTTAGTAATGAATAAAATGTGATTATATTTGATTTCCAAGTTTTTATAAGAACTTTCTAATCATTAACCATTTAGGAAAAATATGTCAATTAAATAAAAGAGCAACTTAATAAAAGATAAAAAATAAAAATAATAGTTTAGAGTCTGATCCTGAATTACACTTAGTATCATAGAGCTCAAGCATGTTTCGGGCTCAGCGTGTCTCATCACTATTTTGTAGTACATGGTAGAAAGTTGCATTATAGTCTATTGTTTCCAGTAATGTCTCATTTAACTACTTACATTTATTTTTAACATTTCAGAAGAGTTCTCTTAGCAATGACAAATTAAAGGCATTAAAAAGGATAATAATTTGAATACAAATTTTAATATATAACACTGGAAATCAAACCACATTGTTAAGAAATGTGGAACTACATCTGTTTCAATGGCAAATTTGTATAAAAATATACCTTTGTGCTTGCAACTCCAATTTCAGGTCCAGCATTAATATGAATACCACAATGACTTTCTCTACATATACTTGATCCGACTGTATTAGTGACACCAACAATTAAGGCTCCCCTCTGTTTGCAATACCTCAAAGCAATTAGAGTATCAGCAGTTTCTCCTATAAATTCATAATTCTATCAATTAAAAAAACCACAATTTAAAGTAGAAAGTATAGAATTAAATATATGTTTCCATACCAGATTGAGATATAAAAAAACAGACATCATCTCTGAAAATAGGTGTATTTCTATCCAAAAAGTCACTTGCGAGTTCAACCATGACAGGTAACTCTGTCAGTTCTTCTAGAATTTGCCTAGTCTTTGGATGAAAATATAAAAACTTACATGAGAAACTATTGAAATATAATAGCAAGTTATTTAAAACTGATCATTTCAAGATAAAGAAACTCACTGCAACAGCACTGTGATAACTAGTACCACATCCAATTAGAAGCAACCTCCTACATCGTTTAATCTCAGGTAGATAATCTTTAATACCACCAAGGATAACTGTTTCATGATCCAAGTTAACACGGCCTCTCATAGTAGTTATGACAGATTCTGGCTGCTCAAAAATCTCTTTTTGCATGAATGAACTGTAAGACCCTTTCATTATTTCTTGAATAGCCATCTTCAGAGTAATAATTTCACGAGCTGTTGATTCATCAAGATCTCGCTTAAGACGGTGAATTGTAAGATCTAAATAGAAAAGTTATGTTTTTAATGTCATAGAAAGAGGTTTCAGAATTGAAATATATACTAATTGCAAAACTTACTTCCATCTTGAACTGCAGCTACATCATCATCTTCTAGAAAAATTACTCTATTTGTATGCTCTATCACTGCACTGAAATAAGAAGGAAAATTACAATTTGTCATGACATTCTCTGCTTAACAAGATCAGAAATATTTACCTTGCATCAGAAGCAAAAAAGTATTCCACTTCCTTGTCTTCACCAGCAGGATGGAATTCTGTAGTAGAATCCGATCTATGAATACCTTGAGCTTGTATAGCACCAGCCGGTAATGGTGATGTTTGATGAGAACGAAGATCTTAAAAGATAAATATATAACATTTAAAAAGTTAGCAAAAAATTAAAAGTTTAAATGCAAGTTTGATATTACATTGTCATTCAAAAGTTAAGCATATAAGTAGTGCAACCCTTTACTGTTTTATACTTTTTAACTTTTGGAGGGCCATATAATAAAAATTAATTATTTACATCCTAAAATAAGCTACCTGATTATAAATCAATGAGGTATAATCTTTGACTAGCTTGCCAACAAAGAAAAAGTTGAGATCTCTACAGAGGGCCAGATTTGTATACAACTTTTCTATATACAATACATTTGTCACACAAAAAAGCAATTTACATGAATTAGATAAAATAAATTTGATTTAATTTAATCTTATTAGTATGCTATAATAAATTTAATTAACTTACTGATCAATTGTTAATAATTATATACCACAAATATGCTCTAAAATATATAATTTTTTCTTTACAGGATTTCCTGAGCAAGTTATAAATCACCATAATCAAAATTTTAAATAATAATCCAGATTAATTCAAATCTCCAAATACAACAGCAGTCTTTTTTAAATACTTTTATTCTGTTAAATTTTATTTTGAATATAGAATAGTACAAAGATCATATCATACTTCCATGTCATATCCAATTTTTATAGAAAAGATATAAAATAATCAAAATTAGCTATAAAAGAAAATAATTTATTTTAAAATTAAGTTTTAAATGTTGAACAATCCAATGGATTCATAGAGCACCTTTATAGTTACATAGTTCAAATTTTCTTTAAATAAGTTGAATAAAATTTATTCTCCCTCCCCCCAGATTTAACTGTAAACATGAAACATTACAGCTGCTTTATAACATTATATCACACTTTACTAATTGCATAATGCAAATTAACAAAATAAAATTAGATATAGAACAAAATTATTTTCCTTAAAATTTTAGATATGAAACACTACAAACACTTTATATCTTGCTTTTATAGTTACCCAATATATATGTACAAATTATTAGAATAAAATATAAAAATAATTCATTTTCATTAAAATTTCAATTTAGCTATGCAACATTACAATTGAGTTATAATTTATATTACACTTTTGTAGTTAGATACTGTATAAATAAACAATTGTCCTAAATTACATAAATTTAAACATTCCATGTTTTTCAAATTTTTAAATATAGAGCATTAGATACTATTTACATTGCGCTTTTAAAGTAACTAGCTGGAAGACCGGGCGTTACTCAGTAAAGGTGAGCTGAGTGATAAATTTGCAGTGCATAAAGTCAAAGATTAATAATGTAAGAATAATCAAAAACAAATTATGACATTAAAAAAATTAAAACAAATTATGACACAAAAATGAATTATCAGTTTTGTTTCATTTGCATTATATTAAAAAATTTGAATCAAAATTTCATTCTTTTGTGTATTTTTGATTCTTCATATTAGAGTTCTATAGGAATTATATTCAATGGTTTCGGTTGGGATTCACTCTGATGTTTGATTCTGTCCACATCTCTCGCCTTATCTCCTATATCTAAAAGAAGGCTTTCGAGATGGGAGTCCAATCAGACTTCTTCCAATGATGTTATGTTCTCTTTATTGTAGTTGAATTCTAACATTTTCTAGGGCATTCACGAGGAATCTACAGGTCCATTTTCATGATAAAATTTTACAAATATTTACAAGAATATATAACTAACTGAATATAAACATTACACAGTTTCACATAGTTTTTTTTTCAACTGTTAATATATAAATATATCATTCACTAGCAAATGATTTGCTAAGCAGACTGAGTTATATCACAGCTGCTTTTTAGAATGTATCTGATAATTTTTAATCTCAATCCACCTGGATTTCCTATACATGAGGCAAAACTGAATATTGGACTATATTAAATATCTTACAATAACTAAACTATTTATCTTACTTAAATGAGGTGAAGCTGAATATTGGATTCTTTTTTATTAATTATCTCACAATAATAGCTAGACTCGTGAATATTCCTCACTCTATTACTTCTTTACTGCTAAAAGGAGGGTTAGGGGGGTGTAAAAGATTTTTCCCAAAGTCAAGATCAAACTAAATTGCTTTCTTGCACTTGATAACAGTAGATTCAAATCATGTCACCAAACTCTTAAGTCCATCTTCAAGGTACAATATACGAATATATAAATATACAATACAGCACTTTATAGTATAAGATATTATCTGTGGTGCCTATAGCTAGTGCTCACCTCTTTAACAATAACTTATTTTACAATAAATGAATTAAAAATATGACTACTACATTCCATAACAATATGCCTGTTGTGTGGATGCATGGTAGCGATGCATGATACATGCAATAATGACCTGCTGCATGAGTGCATAGAAAAATAGTCTCTTATTATTTTAAAGTATTAAAATAAAACATACCTGCTGTGTGGTTGTATGCAATTCATGTGGCAGGTTCACAAAATACATAGCCCTTTATCCTGTATTTTAATGTACTTATATTTAATAATGTGTGTCAATATTGAATGTAACTAAATAAAATAAAAGTCAGAATAAAATGCAGAACTCTAGTTCATTTATTATCTGATTTTTTTACAATTGGAAAGATAAATTATTGTAATTAAATTTATTCACATTTTAATTTTCACACTTTTATATTCAAAAATGCATATTTTAATTTCTTGGAAAATATTTTCCTAGTCCATTCTCTAAAACAGATGTTTACACTTGCGTTTCCTCTAATCAGTTGATTTTGTTAATATATTGAAATAGTTTAAATAAATTTTAGGTTATGGATACATGTGATAAGTGACTTGAACTCCCTTGGATTCACCATTACAAATACACAACAGCAAGATTCTTCCATAGTGGTGACAAATGACTCATATTTGTGACATATCCAAAAGCATTATAAAGTCCAGTGCCACTTACGTGCTAGTGAGATGAAGCATTTTATTTAAAATTTTCAATGATGTTAGATGGGGTTACACTAATACCTAGCAACCTCATGAATATCATGTAGAAGTTTTGGCATAATACACAGCTTGTAGATAATTTCTTGTACCAAAATATTTATTACTAATGTTAAATACATGAGAAATTCAAAATAGAAGTCTATAGACTAATCTAACACAACATAGTTTAAAATTTACATAACAAATTTCTTGTATAATATTTCCAGGGTTAAGAAAGAGTTAATACATACATGCGATAATAGAAGACACAAATATTGTAAGATACATAATGCAAGAAATAGAATCACGAAAAAAGTTAGCAACAAAAATAAAATGTTGCATCTCAATTTAAAATTATGTAATGGGATGAGAAAGTTTTTATTCAGTGTGTGTGTGTGTGTGTGTATATATATATATAAGTGTGTGTGTGTGTATGTATATATATATATATATAAGTGTGTGTGTGTTTAATATTGCACTGCAGAGGTCAAAATAAAAAATTAAGTACCTGATTCTTCAGTGTATGCTAGATTAAGGTACAATAATGTCAAAATGCAGGAAGGACAAATAAAAGATATAATCACAAAGTTTTAACACAAATACAGACATGCATAAAAATAAAAGGAACTATAAAGATTGTAAAATATTAAAAATATATGATGAACTTCAGAAGTTGCATATTAAATGCTTATTATTTTTGAAGATTTATCAAAATACATTAGGTTTAGAATGAAATACATTATACTTTAAGTTTAATATTATTAATATTGAATAGTGGATTTCATTTTAAAACTTGTACCTTGTTTGTTCTGTTTTTCCATATCTGAAGTTCGTACATAGGAGTAGAAAAAGCATGCATGAAAATAAAGATCACACATTAGTTTTATATTACATTTCAGAAAGATAAGACATCAATGAAGTACAGTTTGTCTCTAAGAAGGAAGTAGAGATAAAAAAATATAATTATGAAAAATAATTTCTGATAAAGCTTATTTTTCAATTGAGTGTTTAAAATAAGTTCAAAACTGAAATATTGAAAAGGTAGGTGAAAGTTTTTATGGTTGAAATATGTTTTTACCTTTGCTGTAAAACACTGGTATATAATCTGTAGCCAATGAAGTTTTACTCTTAATTCCAACAAGTAAAGGACTGCCACGCCTAAAAACGATAAAGCCTTATGAAATAGCCATGAAGGAAGTGAATTTCAAACAGTGTTGGACAAAATTCAATCAAACTAATGATTAAATTTTTAATCACTAAAATCATTCATAAGGTTTAAAGGTTCCTTTAATCAACCATTAAAAGAACTGTTATTACTTGTCAAGATTAAAATTGAAAAATTGTTTAATGATTAATCATGAATATAAATAAAAAGCATGTTTAATCCTCAATCATGATGATTATGATCAATAGAATTATTTGTTAATTATGATTAATGATTAAGAAAACATTTAAGGTTTAATTAAACATAGATTGGCTATAAATTTATAGAGTTTTACAAATTGTTATTCACCATTCATAATGCAAACAATTGTTTAAGAATTTATTATGAGTAGTTTTGTTTTCTTATGATTGAATTCGATAATGATTATATTTCAGACTAATGATTGATGATCAATATGGTCAATTGTTCATAACAAATATTTAATCAAATTTCTATTTACTTAGTCACCAAAATTTTACTTTATTGCACCCAACACTGATTTTACAACATTATGCAAATACAGATTAGATTAAAATACACTATGGAATTAAAACATTTCCAAATGTATAGATTTTTTAGATTAAGAAAATTTAACATACGCTAAATTTACATCAAGATGTACCTCAGTCACCATACTTTTCCACTTTATTTTATTGAATAGCCATTAGCTGTATTGAAGACAGTCTTCACTTATCATTCATATTTAAATTACTAATGGTAATTTAAGAAAAACTTAGTCCAGTGGTTAGAGCAAGAAGAGATTGCACCATGAGGACCTGAGTTTGATTCCTAGCTGTACCCATATCTATACAGAATACAGGTACATTAAATTTGTGGGTCCGAAAGATTTTTGGTGGCAGGGGAAGAAGGATATAGTCTGTGGATGTCACCACCACTGGATTTCAGTCTAAATTGGGTGGCAATGCCCCGGCTGTCTAAACAGATACCTTACATCTTCAGGTAGGTAGGATAGTCTGGGTCACAAGAAAGAAAGGATCATTGGTCAAAGATGTCCCTGCTGATAAGATGAGAAATATCCTCCATGATTTTCTAAAAGAAAATAGGCCATAGTCAAGCTGAATACTGAGAAATCCACAAAAACGTAGCACTTACAATCTTATAAATCCCAAGTCTGAGAATTAAATTTCCCAATCCTTTTCCTTTATTGTGCCTGATGATTGATTCCTTTATTATGTTTTATAGTGAATTTTAGACCCTCAAATGAAAAAATAGGATATGGTAGGTCATTTCAATAGATACAAGTACAGTGAAACCTCTATGAATAGTTACACACTGAAAAACAGTCACCTCCAAAAAACAGCCATATATTAATGGAACCCAGCAAGTTTCATAATATTAAGTCCAGAACTGCAATGGTCACCAACAGGCAGTACCAAGACTTTCTTAATAGCTACTTACATTTCACGAATATTTGAAGAACAATAAAAAATTATCCTTTGGCGTACCTACACTTTGACTGTCGAAAAAAAAAATGCTTTGAAAGTAATTTATTCGATAAAGAGCCGAACATATTATTCAACAATCTTTTCCCTTTTAGCTCTCTTTTGTTCCTTTTATGGGAAAGAAGAATGATGTGTAGGAATACATATTCTTGATTTCAGGCTAATCTGGTTTCTCTTTTTTAATTTATTGTAGAAAGAGATTAAAAAATGCGAGAGCAAAACTACATTTAGTGGATACAGTGTACCTATAGTGGTTAGAGAAATAAGTTATCTTCCCAAACAAGACACTGTAGGTTCGAATCCTGGTTGTATTGAAAAATAAAAATAAATTAAGTATAAGGGAATATTTTTACAATAAAAAAAATCCAATTTAATAAAGTTTTCTGTATAGAATTTTTATATGTACTTATTATTTTTCATACTCTTCAATTTTTTAAAAAACAGACTGTTCATTTGGAAATGAATATAAAATAGATGATAGGTAGACAATCTGAACTATTCAGTACATGCCTATTGCATATCTATTTCATGTTGTAGTAGATATCTATAGATATTATATGGAGTAACATCGGGACATCTTGTAGTTGTTTATTTGATGTTTACTCCTATATGCTTGATCTTTTATGGATGATCCAGATTACATCTATCTAATGTCATCTAAATGAAACCTGGATGTAATGTGCTGTGTAAGAAGGTAAAATGGATAATAGTTGGGTTAAACACAATTACATAAAAGCAGAAACCTTAAAATGGTAACATCATTAGACTACCTTACCAAATAAAACACCTAAAATTAAAGATTATTAAGAAGTCAGGTTTAAAATTACTCTTACCGAGTTGCAACACATTCCTTAGGATACTTTTTACTTTTGAATACTAGGGCAAAAGCTCCTTCCTGCAATTAAAAATGACTTAGTATGGTTACAGGCAAAAGGAAATTATGTGTACAATTTGCAGTAATGAAACCTTACAAGCTGCTGGATCACTTGTTCCACAAGTTCTCTAAAGGATAGATGAGGGTTATTGTCATGTATATGCTTAATAAGCTTTGAAATAACTTCTGTATCTGTGTCAGATTCAAAATTGAAACCATGGTTTATCTAAAAAGAAATAAGTTTATGAGAAACTGCAAACTCCAGTGAAATATTAAGTTTAATTGCAAAAAAGAAATGAAAAGAAATTTTACAATAAATAGAAAATATTTTGTTTTGAAATTTGTAGAGTAATGTTTTCTCTCATAATTTTAGGACCTGTTTGTTCAGTATATTATGTATAATCAAATGTGAATCATTAAAGATCTGAATAAAATGAATATATTGTGTATATATAGTGCATATAACTCTTAAAACACTTAATTGATATTGTTGAAATATAAAAATTTTACTAATATACATAGTACATTAATCTACTCAATCTGACAAAAACTACACAAATATACAAAAAGTGTCATTAAAGGATTATACAACTGAACTATCTGGCATTTATTTATTCAACAAATATACAAAAAATAAAATAACTTCAATTTTCAGTTTAATAACATTTGAACAAATTTAAGAAGCCTATAGGAATTTATAAAATTTTAAATTTGAGACAAGACAAAAATAGGTAAATCAAGTTGCCAACTATGTGGATTCTATAAAAATTGCACAAATCTGAGCAACATTTAAAAAAATTAAGTCAAACAGAATTTAAGTAAAATTTTCTTAATTAAATTCACTGTATTTTACATTGTGATCCAGTTTACTACAGTTTGTGCACAAAGTCATGTCCCTTACTTATATCTTCTATACCTTTGTCACCAGCTATCTGTGGCTGAAAACTTTTAGTAATATATTAATAGTATTTCTATATTAAGTACAATTTTATAGTTACTGGCATACAATTTTATAGTTGCAGGTGTACAATTTTATAGTTGCAGGCGTACAATTTTATAGTTGCATGCGTACAATTTTATTGTTTCAGAAGTACAAATTTATTGTTTTGAAAAGTATAAATTTATTTATTAATTGTGGTTTTAATATTTTTCACATGGGTCAAACCATATCAAATCAACACAAAAAAGTGACATTTTCATCCCGACTGACAGATTTTTTTTTTTAAACTTTTCTAATTTGTTATCCATTCATATATGACAATATGCAAAATTTTAGCCCCCAATTCTCATTAGTTTTTTATTTATAAAAATTTGAAGTATGGAAACCTTCTAATTTTTCACGATTCTTGACATATTTAAAAGTTTGTATATTTTGACCTAATCTACAGACTGTGCTGAAATAAGACTTATTTTATAGCTTAAGGTATGACCTTCCTTGTGATATGCCACATGACCATGTAAATGGTAATTTTCATTTCAAGGTCACTTGATTTGACCTTGAACTGCAAAAAATGTGTATCTTTAATATTTAAAAAATATATACATTTAGTTGATACACTATTTATCTCTACAAAAATTTCAAGTTGGAAAAACAATGGGTTCATAGTGAAAAAAAAATTCTAAATAAATATATGTCATATAAGCAGCTATTAAAAAATATGCTGGAAACCACATAAAAGCATCATTGATTAAATAATTCTTAAATAAACATAATTTTACTTAACAAAAAGCTATAAACATTTACTAATGTGCATATAACATTTTTTTTTTTGCTCAATTTTAAGATTTG
Source organism: Amaurobius ferox (assembly GCA_951213105.1). Taxonomy (NCBI): domain Eukaryota; kingdom Metazoa; phylum Arthropoda; class Arachnida; order Araneae; family Amaurobiidae; genus Amaurobius; species Amaurobius ferox. Next base: position 33,742 of record CATNUR010000018.1, on the reverse strand, counting down.
AAAGAGAATTTAAATAATTCAAATAATTTAACTATTTAATACAGAAGATCATTTGAACTTTATGAAAACGAATTTGATAATTAATTTTTATGTATAAAGGGCATATTTCTTGCAGTGATTTGCTTCTATCTGATAGTCCTGATTCTTGACTATAATTCTAGCTCGAATCTTTCATGAAAGTAAACTTTTTCTTAGCACCGTCATGTCCATTTTATCCCACTCCCGGTCATTTTTCAAAGTTCATTCAGTGTTCTTGGATGCCATTTTTCTAAGTCTCGTTGTAACAAACCAAAAACGCTAAAGTTCATAGGAGAAGCATCAGGTGATTTTACAAGTATTTCATTAAATGGGATACACTTCATTCCTGTTTCTGATTCTTTCTTTGTTAAATATGAGTCAGTTGACTTAGACATGTGACTAGAGGCTTTGTCCATATAAAGCTCAACTTTATTGATGTCCTTTCCAGATAAGACTGGAATTTCTTCTTCAAAAATTGGTTCTAAAATATTCTGCTGATTATAGAGTGAATTAATTTGAGTTTTACTTGAGACTTTTTTTTAGTTTTAATTTACCATTGTAACAAAATTATGCAACTATCATGAATCCATTTGGGAACTTTTCTGTACATTGAAGAAGCCATTTCATATGGTCAATTTCATCAGTTGAGCAATAGAAAATTGCTCTTTTTTTATTACAGCCACTTAAATATGCTGGAAGAATGTAAACGAAAAGATCGTGATTTACTACTCTCCTGAGCGATGTTCAAAAACACAAATTTATTTTTGATTTACTTACCTTGTTCTCGGGAGTGATTCAGGACGTTCTTTTAGCAGAAGTCTTCATGAAAATTTGAACATCCGACATGTACACAAACTCAATTGCATATTCAGGGGTGAATCTCAAAAATCATTCTGGTAGGTGCTGATCCCAGTGTATATAGGAAGTTCAGTTTAGAAACATCAGTATTGCAATTATATAGTATTGCATTCATATCGTTGTATTGGATTGTATTATGATAGAGCTCGGTATTGAGCTGATGCTTGATGATCTTGTTGGTCATGACGATGTAGTCTATCTTCTGCCGATGTAATCGAAGTAGTTGTAGTTTGAGATAATTAGTTAATGATGATTCGTAAAGATATTTGTCTTGGTTAAAAAAGCAATTATGATGGTAACAAGTTGTACTTCAATGTTAGTTTAAGTGAGTGATGGTACTGATCCCTATAGAACTTTTTACCTGGTGCTTTACCATTAAATCGTTCATGTGCTAATCTAGTCATCCACAAATGTGTCAAGTTTCCTCATGTTCAGGTATGTGACCTACAAATGGGTGGAAGTTGAACAACATACAGAGGAAAGCAACGTGTATTGATGTTTTCCAAAATGAACTTCTTAGCCATATTCTTTCAATTTCAAAGTCTGTAAATACGTTCTAGCTGCATGTTGATGTTGCAGCCAGCCTGTTCAACTAAGCACGACTCTGTCATTTTTTAATAAATGCTGATTTTGTTTTTCTAAGAAATAACTCTATTATTTATTTTCCTCTGCTTAAACTCTGCTCTATATACATAGAAAGTTTACATGCCAGACTTTTCACTACCAGGAAGATTATGACCCCAGGAAGGTCAAGAGCCCAGGAAAGTTATAGGACCAGAAAGTTTACTGACCCTAGATAGCTACTGATGCAGTAAATACGCAAAGCTAACTCTAAAGAACGCTGAGTCAAATTGATGGGGGCCGGCTAAGTCCACCCATTGAAGATAAATTCATTTAAGGGAAGTTGAGAAGTTTCACTACCGAAACATGGAGTCCGTAAAAATGTCGCTGCTCACAAGAGAAAATTATGCAACCTGGAGCAATAGTATGGTCTTTGTCCTTAAAGTCTAAGGCTGCTATGGATTTGCAGAAAGAAGTGTGAAGTTAATTGATGAAACAACATCTCGCCGAGACCAGGAAGAATTCATCCATAGACGTGATAAAGCTCTATCCATGCTCTTCTATGGCTTATCACCAAAATATCATGAATTAATTAATATTTCCGATGATCTCGCTGATGTCTGGGAAAAGTGAAGAGATTATTTTGATGCACCAACTAGGGCTAATTTAGTACATTTACTCGATGAATTCTTTAGTATTCATCAAGATATCGACGAGCCAATTGATATTTTTTGTGCAAGTCTAAAGAAAGCAGTCACCAATCTAAAGGACATTAAACATCCGATAGCTGAACTCCATATCGCTTTCTAAGCAATCCGGTATCTCCCAGATGTGTACCAAGGTATAGTGCAAAATTTATACTGATGGCCAGATACTGACTTTACTTTAGACAGGATACAATCAGAACTTTCAGCAGAAGAATGTCGGTTAAGGCAGCAGAGCTGGGACCTTAATGTAAGTATCAATTCTGCATATTCTGTATCTTGTAGAAGTAAAGATGTTTCTAGAAATAATCTATTAAGAAATTTTAAGGCTGAGTCTAAAGTTAAAATGACACAAATTGGACTTTGCTATCTATGTAAAAAGATAGGTCATTTAAGGATAAATTGTAATAAATTTAAATTAAAGAATGTGACTAATATTGTAGAATTAAATGTAAAACCAAATATTGAGACCAGTTTTGATATGGATCCTATCAATAAATTCAATTGGGTTGTAGATACTGCTGCCATGTATCATTTCTGTAACAACAAATTGTTGTTTATAAAAAAAGCTAGATATGCGAACCTAGAAAAAAGCTAGATATGCGAACCTAAGAAGGGATAATGGTGGGTTATGCTACGGGTACAAGAGGCTACCAGGTACTGTTAAAAGAGGATTCGAAAGTTATTGAAATGAGTAACCTCAAGTTTGAGGAAAGTATAGATGCAGGGGAAAGTATCCTGGACCCAAATGGGGATATTAGAAATCTCCTACTGTCACCTTTCAGGTAACCCCCAGATTGCTATTCTATAGGCTCTGATGAGGAATGTTTGGATAGGAAATCGGGCAAAAAGGCAGGCGAGAGTGAAGACATGAACAATGGTTTATCCGAAGACAGTGAGGAAAAGGACTCCCCAGCTGATTCCAATCCAATTCCCTGTTTCGATATCCCTTGGAATCGCACAGCCGTCCCAAGAGCTGACGGTAGTAGAATAAATGTATATTATTACATTAAGGGGGACAGTAAGAAAAGACTTAGATCCCATAATGATGTAAGAAAATATTGTAAAAAGAATATACAATATAACCAAAATCTCTTTAACTTTAAGGAAAAGAAAAGCAAAATAGGTTCAAAACGGGTTAATAAACCAGAAGCTAGTAATGTAGAAATTAACATTCCTCAAATTTACAAAGCCACCCTCAAATCACCCCCAATCAAAGAATGGAATAATGCCATGACTGAGGAAATTAAAGTTATGAAAGAAAGAGATATCTGGGAGTTAGTTCCTGCACCTCCTTCAGAAAAAATAATAGGCAGTCGATGGGTTTATAGTTTGAAAAGAAACAGAAAAGGGGAAATACAACGATTTAAGGCGAGGCTAGTGGCTCACGGGTATACCTAAGAAAAGGGTGACACATACGACGAAGTTTTCAATCCGATCGTTAATTTCAGTCTGATTAGGTTATTTTTTACAATCTTTGTCAGTATGCTAGGGTGGATGCATTTTCAATTAGACATAAAATGCACATACTTATATGCTAAATTAAAGTATAAAATCTTCATAAAACAGCCGGAAGGGTTTACTAATACTAAGTACAATGATTACATATGTTTATTAAATAAGGCAATTTATGGACTTCATCAAAGCAGTAGGGATTGGTTTATGGAACTAGATTCCATGTTTAAAGAGTTAAAATTTACAAAACTCAAGTGGTGTAATTGCTGTTATATTTTTAATAACGGAGTACTTATATTGGTTTATGTGGATGATATTTTATTTTGTAAATATCAAAAGGATATCAACTTAGTAGTTTCAATGTTAAAAAGAAAAATTTGATGTAAAAATTCTAGGAAGAGTAAAAAAATTACTAGGAGTAGAATTTGAAGAAACAGATCATAAATTTCATATACACCAGAAACAGTATAATGAAAAAGTCTGTGGAAAATTTAAACAGTTTAAATATCCAATTGTTTCATTACCAATAGCAAAAGGTTATATTTTGAGTAAAATACATTGTCCTGGCACTAGTAAAGAAATGGAACAAATGAAAAATGTTCCATTCAGAAATTTAATAGGATGTGTGTGTGTTTAAGTTTCATTTCTAGTAGGACACGGCCTGATTTATGCTATTCAGTTAATTTATTATCTCAGTTTCAAAAGAACTCCGGTATAAAACATTGTGATACCCTATTAAAGTTATTGGGTTATTTATACAAAACAAAAAATTACACGTTAAATCTGTCCAACATTAGTGAGCCTATATTTGAATTGCTATTCAGACTCTGATTTTGCAGCCAACAGTGATGGTCGGGTATCTTTAGGTGATATGATACTTTACATTGATAAAGTACCTGCATCGTGGCATACCTTTAAACATAGATGTGTGAGCTTATCCACTATGGAAGCCGAATATGTATTGTTGACAGAAGCCGCCAAAGAAATTATTTGGATGCAAAACGTAATTGAGGAATGCTACCAAATAGGGTTAAAACTTAACAAAAATATAAAATTTTTTGTGACAACCAGCCAGCTATTAATTTTTCAAATTCTCTAACATACTGATGTCTCTAACATACTGAATTCTCTAACATACTGATGTGAACTAAACATACTGATGTTAAATATCATTTTCTTAGAAACTTCGTTCTTACGGAGTCATTCAAAGTTAACTTTGTAAATAGTAAGGATAATGATGCAGATTACTTCACTAAACCTATGACTAAATATAGGATTCTTAAATTTTGTAATGGACTATTTAAAATGCAATCTTTAAACTTCATCTTTCAAAAGTTTTTGGCTTTAAATCTTTGAGTTTGATATTAAGGTATAATACATTATTATTTACTACTACCTCAATGTACAAAATTAAATTGTCATCTGAGTATAAAAATTGGTGTTGAATTATGCCACGCAATTCTTGTATTTATATTTACTATTTTTGAACTCCCACACTTAGAGGTTTAGTTGCTCTCATCCTTGTGTGTTTAAACCAAAACATATAGTCAATTTTTTATATTTCTCGCTATAATATACATAACTTCTTCAATCCCACAAAAGCATTTTGCTAGTGTGTTTCATTGTGTGTGAAGGAAAGAACATTTTGTATTTTTGATGTCTTGATTCAAACTTATTGTACACTGTGATTGAATTCTAACACCAAAACATTTTTAAATTTTTAAACTTTGAAATATTAAATGATTATACTTAAATTTAAACTTTGAATTATGTAACATGTTTATACTTTTATTTAAATTTGACTAATATAACATTTATACTTAAATTTAATTGTTAAATGATCAATATGCTTATACATAATTTTAAACTTTTTGACATGTCTATACTAAATTATTAATTTGTTATACTAAATTATTAAATTTTGACATGTCTATACTATTCTAATGTAATTTATGACATGTTTATACTTAAATTCTTTTAAAAGTTAAATGTTTATATCTAAATTTTTCCACAATACACAACTTTCTTAGAGAGTTCATTGACTTATATTTCATAGCTTCAATTTAATGTTTATACTTCAAATTTGAATATTTTTAGACCTCTTATGATGGCTCATTATATTGTTATATTTGAAAATGTAAGTGACCTAAGAATGTTTTATAAATTTTTCCAATCATTATGATTTGAAGTATATACTGAGAACTTGACATTTATTAATATGTCAAGATTCTTAGAAAAGATTTTTTGAGTACTATTGCATATGTGTCGAATTTAACAGATTGCATGAGGGGGCCAATTGCTGGAAGAATGTAAACAAAAAGATCATGATTCACTATTCTCCTGAGCGTTGTTTAAAAACACAAATGTATTTTTGATTTACTTACCTCGTTCTTGGGAGTGACTCATGGCGTTCTTTCAGCAGAAGTCTTCATGCAAATTTGAATATCCAACGCATACATAAACTCATTTGTATATTCAGGGGCAGACCTCGGAAATCATTCCAGTAGGTGCCGATCCCGGTGTATATAGGAAGTTCAGTTTGGAAACATCAGTATTGCAATTATATAGTATTGCATTCATATCGTTGTATTGGATTGTATTATGATAGAGCTCGGTACTGAGCTGATGCTTGATCTTGTTGGTCATGACGATGTAGTCTATCTTCTGCCGATGTAATCAAAGTAGTTGTAGTTTCAGATAACTAGTTAATGACGATTCGTAAAGATATTTGTCTTGGTTAAAAAGGCAATTATGATGGTAACAAGTTGTACTTCAACATTAGTTTAAGTGAGTGATGGTACTGATCACTATAGAACTTTTTACCTGGTGCTTTACTATTTTATTATTCATGTGCTAATCTAGTCATCTACAAATGTGCCAAGTTTCCTCATGTTCAGGTATGTGATGTACAAATGGGTTGAAGTTGAACTACGTATGGAGGAGGAAAGCAACATGTATTGATGTAATGATGTTTTCCGAAATGAACTTTCTAACCATATTCTCTCAATTTTAAAGTCTGTAAATAGATTTCGTTTATTCTAATAATGTTCTCAGTTAAGATTAGGAGTAAATGGGCTCATAAATAATTTGATTTCATATTTTTTTATAAGTGTTCCTAATTTGTCACTCATTTAAAAACCCCACTCACAATGGTAAAATTACCCATTCTCACTGGACAAAAGTCAAAGATTAAAACTCGAAGATCATATAATTAGGCTGCTCTTCATGACTTGAAACTGAAGTGAAGGGCTGCGATATCTAGCTACATGTTTAATAACTAAGATGTTTATTTATTAAATCAGTAAACACTCGATATTAAATTCAAAATATTAATAAATACGTTAATAAATAAATACGTTCTAGCTGCATGTTGATGTTGTAGCCAGCTTGTTTAACTAGGCAAGACTCTTATTTTTGAGAAAATGCTGATTTTGTTTTTCTAAGAAATGACTGTATTTATTTTCCTCTGCTTAAACTCTGTTTTATATACATGGAAAGTTTACATGCCAGACTTTTTGCTACCAGGAAGGTTATGGCCTCAGGAAGTGTATTAACAAGTGTGGTAACACTCGATGAGGCACCCATGCCACATCGATTGTTACCACAGATTTCCATTTATCAGCAGCTAAGTGTTTTTCATATAATTTTCTATAATTTGTTTCCTTTCTGCAATATGCTTTGGCAAAAGCAGATGAACTTTAGATTTTAAGCCTCTTTTTTAACTTCAAATCTTTATGAATGATTTTACTTACAGTGGCAGAAGATATTCCCAATTTCGATGCAATGGATCTTTGAGTCAGTGGATTTTCTTTTAGGATCAAAGACTTCACTTTCTTGATATTTGCCTGCGTTTGAACAGTCTTAGGATGTGATTTTGAGGTCATTTTTTCATTTTTACTTTCAGCTAGATGCATTTTCCTTTTCAAATTTAATATATAAAAAATACCTTTCTTTGAAATGCAATAACCTCGATTTTTACACTATTTTGTAATTTGTTGATACGAATATTTCTCCCCGGAAAGCACATTTACGTAAACCTTTGAGTCATCTATCAATTTCAGGAGCCATTTTCAAAATAAAACTATATATTCAACATTCCAATCAAAACACATATTGAAAAATATATAATATATTGAAAAATATATAATATATTGAAAATGCCAAATCTTTATCTCAAAATGTTAACGAGAAACATGAATACAAAATCTTTTCCATAAAGTGCAAACGACCTACTGTAAATGCTGGAAATCCACACAAAAGCATAACTGATTAAATAATTCTTAAGACAGAAACGTCATTCCTAACTAAAAGTTATAAACTTTTTCTAATGTGCAGATGATTTTATACATTTTATTTTGCTGAATTTTAAGATTTGAAAAAATGCAGATAGGCTTTTTTTTAAGTACATTTACTAACATTGCTTTATGCACACATATTAACATTGTGTGTATATATGGTCTCTGTCCAGCGATGTTTAAATGGAATGTAAACTTTACTTTAAAAATATAATTTATTTATGGAATGGTTTGGTTGAAACAGAAACTTAACTATTTTTTGGTATAGTAGGCACACACAAAACCTTTAAAAGTGATAGATTCCAATGTTGGTTACTGGGCAGACAGTCCTTTATATAAAATAATGTATTTCAGTGATATTGAATCCTAGTTTAGTAGATTAAAGAATAAAAACTGGAATAAATCTTTAATTTTATTTTTAGAATTTTCCTAGCCCCCAATATCACAAACATGGCCTCTAGCTATGCTCCATGTTCTGGGGTCATAAATTGTTTAGCCTAGTAAAGGGATTTGGATGATTAGGTGGGTACCTAATAAAGTAATAAAGACATGTTTGGTGTGGGTGAAATGTACCAGTAATCTTATAACTGTATGGTGATGCCAATGATATAACTAGATTTTTGTTTTGGCATATCCAGAAAGAATTTCAGGACGCCCCTTCACATAATGGACATTCTTTGGTCTTATTAAGTCAAAAGCATATTCAATACACTTTCTTAAGGTAAAAGGGTTCTATGCTTAATTTATATGTTTGTCACCTATTTTACGGATTTTATAAAATAACTAAAATTAATTTCTAAAGTAATAAATTAATTTTATATTGACAATTTTATTTAATTCATGTCTTCAGAACAGTTTGTACTAACATCCTGAGAATCCTAATTTTTATAACCTTTTGCTATACAGTTCATAAAATATTTTCAATCCACACAAATGACATCCCATTTGAGATCATTATTTCAAATATGTATAAATATAGCTGTTTAAAAAATATTAAATAAAAAATACTAAGAGAAAAATCATAATTTTGTATGAGGTGAAACTTGTCTAGAAGAAAAAATGTCAAAGTAATTATTATGTACAGCACCCCCTTCTCATTCCATGCCCTGAAGCAGTCACTCTACCCCCGTTTTATGATGGTAGGTCACTTACTATCACCTCAGAAAGATGAAAAGCATTTAGTTCGTGATAACTAGACAGAGCAAATCATTCTAATAGAATTCAAGTACTCGAACTCTTCGGCAAAATTGCTAATATTTGAATTTTTTTTGCACCTGCTTTCAGTTTCATAAAACTTTTGTTTTAGTTGTTGCAGTATTTCAGACTCTGTCTTTCCCCACAAATATATCACTAGGTGATAACCTTAAACGAATTCCACCCCCACCCGTAGGTATACGGACAAAGACTCCATCGTTGCGCTAGTGCATCTGGGACACCTCGCACACCCACTCGCCGAGCCGCAAAGCGGGATGACCGCATCATCACAAAGGACCCCAATAGTCACCATACACAAACGAATGCACCAACGCGACCCAAAACTGCAAAGCCAAAGCTGCGACTTAATGACGGTCATCCTCTAACCAGTCACAGCCACTTTATTAAAACAAAAGGAGCATCTCGCTCTTACAAATGCCACAGCAATTCCGGGCTTATAATCAATATACTTCTATGTACAAAACATTATAAAATATTTACAAATAAGTTATCAGTTTATTTTTATGAATACTTTGTTACGACTTATGTTACAATTTAGATAATATACATTAATAGCACAATCAATTTCCACTTAGAACAAACAAATTTTCATCAAGCAATCAATTTCTATTTACAGATATAAAACATGCAATTTAATTCCACAGAAATTCAACGTAAAAATAAGGTATTTACACGAATATCTCAAAATTTATAAGATAAAAATAAAATATACAATCTTGTGAATCGTGTGTACATAACTATAGACCATCCATAAAACATTAGGTCAATTATCAATTTCTTTAGAAAGAAGATCTTTGACTATTTCAACAATACCATGTTTAGAAATAGAACCTTTACATAAGTTTAAAATGGAAACAATCTTAAAATTTCTGGGAAAAAATTTTAATCTTACATTCTCCCAGATCTCACAGTCATATATAAAATGTTTTACATTCCCAACATCTTTTCCACAGAAGCACATATTGTTTTTACCAAAGAATCTATTTTGTTTTAAAACATCCATGTTCTGTTAGTACTTGGTTGATATAAAAATTCCCCATAGTTCTTTTCTTAGACACTTTGGGAAGGTAAGAGAAAAGCACTCTTCCTTCCTCTTTAGTGTTCCATCTTTCTTGCCAGCACTTTGTACTTTGTTTACTTATCTTATCCTTGATTTGTTCTTTTGAAAGTCCAAAATTATGACTTATATCATTAAGTTGTGTAGCTTTCTTTGCACATATATCTGCTTCTTCGTTACCTTTTATTCCTATATGTGCCTTATAACAGTGTAGATAAATTCTTCCATTATAATTTATTATCTTATTTTTCTGCTTTAAACTACATTAGTTTTTTAAAACAATGTTTTGTTAAAACATTTTTTTTTGTTTAAACCGTGGTTTTAGACATTGGTTTATAGTGTTGTGTTAAAAATCGAGTTTAATTTAAAATAGGGTTAGTTGATTTAAATCACAGTTAAAAACATGTTTTCGTTTCTTAATTTTTCTTACAATTACTTACATTAGCAGCACTACCATATTCCGAACTAACGAGCCGCTACTGCTTTTCATGCACTTTTGAAGTGTAAAATATTCTTTAGTATAGGCATGTCCATCCATTTTCTCTGTCTAGTACCGCAAAAACTGTAGTATACAAAAATAAGAAATTTAGTACATTTATAGAGAAATAATATGGTAATACGATGAAATAAACCGTTTACCGATTAAAACTTTAATATGGCTTGAAATAGCTCGCGAAGCGAGCAGGGGGCAGAGCCCCCTAGTAGGTTAGAAAAAATATAATACAAGAGTATGCGATTGGTTAAGGAAAATATAGGAAGTATAGTACATCCAGAACTTGAAATGAAAATATATGAGCAGAAAACAGATTTTTGACTCCGATTTCGGAGAATTAACTTTGGTAGGAGTTCAGGTTGATTTTTTAGACCATGCGTGTGGGTGTTAGAGAGAGAGGAAGGACATCCAGTGAAACGAAGAGTGTCCAGAGATAACCGACCCGTAGCTAAACAAGCCACAAGGAAAGGTTGAATATACATGCCTTATTTTAATAGCTTTCCCTAACTGAAATTTAAAATTTCAGAAGATTAAATAACTTATGCCAGAATGATTCAAAGATAAAATAATAATAATTTTGAGAACAGAAGGTGACGTTCTCGGCAAATGTTCTGTTATCTCAGATGATTTTAAATCTATTCTTGAGTATTTAATTTTAACTTAAATGGTTTAGAGTATCTAATTAATTAATCAGTTAATAAGTAATTTATTGTGATTCTTGTTGTTAATAAACTTAAATTTTAAAAGTAATGAGATTTCATTATTTGTGGAAGGTCACCATTACACATGGTTCCAAATGAAGAAATGTTTTAATTAAGGTAAATTAACATAGTATGCAAAATTTGATCAAGTGACACCTTTTTGTAAGAAAGTACAAAATGTAACTTATTATACGGGTTTCCTAGAAAGAAAATTTTCAATTATAACACTATTTTTCATGGCGCCTAGTTAATCAAACAAACAAACAAAAAAAAACAGTTTCATTGTCATATGATTAAATTTACCCGGGGTATCATTAACAAGCCCGGATTAAGGGGGTCCCAGCCCTCTCTCAAGGGGCATCACTATATTATTTCTTTCTAAAGCGGTGGCCGACCCCTCTCGGAATTTTTATGTTGGTATATTCCCTTTGACGAAAATAATTATTTGTCTTGCAGATATGTTTCTTCTATTTTCTACGGCTTTTTCTTTTAGACGGAGTGGGGAGGGGCTTAGTCCTTAAAGTTTATAAACTTAGTCTGGTTCTCCCTCCCACCCCACCTCCCGTTGCAGTTTTTTCCCCTAATTCAACCATTATTTCTTTCATTTTAGGGATGGGCTCTTAAATCATATCGCATTCGATTTTCATGCAATTCTGATTGAAAGCGGTATCAGTATATTTGAGGGTCTGATGGGTACGGCCACCCCAATGAACTTTTTAATAAGAGCAGTATTTTTTAGCAGAATCTTGTCTAGATTATGGATACCCTCTCGTACTGACGATTTTATATATCTATATACAAGTATCCATGTTTAATTAAAACTGAAAATAGATAAGAGTTCAGACGGTGACTGATATGATATTACCATCAAATTCTGGAGGTGGCAGGGAGGCTCCCTGAGTATTTACACTCCATAATCTGGGATGGGGGGAGGGAAAGATGTCACTTCCGATTCATAAATTTATATTTGAATTGCAACATTTATTTTTCAGGATTGACTTTAGGATTGAGCGTAGATAACGACTGATATGAATTTAGTCTCAAATTCTGGACGCGATAGAGGGACTTCCTAAGATTTTTTCCCCCTTCCGTTGCTGGATGTTTCAAGGAAAATTTTCATTTTCTTTGAAACATCCATTTCTTAGAATCGGCTATGAAGTTGGCTATGGAATCGGCTATAGAGTTTAGGTCAGAAATGAAACTTACTTACAGAAGAGCCAAATAACAGAACCAAACAGTTTTGGTGAGCAAATGACTTTCATTCCTTATTTTTTCTTCAAAATTCATCTTAAAAGATATTGAAATATATGATGGGATGTGAGACCAGTGAAACTGTGATTGAGCTAGTACTTTTTCATATTCTGGGAGGAGATGATTCTTAAGAGAGAAGAAAGATGCTTATCTGTAAATCGGTTTCTAAGATCTTTTCCTGTGTTTCATGGTGCCCATTCCTGCTTTAGATTAGCGTTTCTCAAAAGGGGCCACGGCATATTTCTTTCAAGGGCCATGAATAATGGGCATGTAAACGGGCTGGCTCAGTGTTCATGTTATCTGTTTCCAGAGGCTGAGGATTCGAGTCGTGTCGCTATCTGTGCATTTTGTTTTTACCAATATCTCCGCTAAATTTAAACAGATTAATTAGGACCTCCGGTATGTCAACTGACTGGCTTCGTTGTCGTGTTGTCTTCCTCCAATTCTAGAGGCTATGAGTTTTGGTATCTGAGATTTTTCTGATCAGTCTCTCCATTAAGCTTAAATAGAATAATTAGGTTCTGTGGTACATGAGCTTGCTGGATCATGTTGTCTTCTTCCAGTCCTAGAGGCTGTGAGTTCGAGTCCATTGCGTCGTTTTGGTATCTGTACTTTTTCTGAGCAATCTCTCCATTACATTTAAATAAATTAATTAGGATTACTGGCGTGCAAAAGGGTGGCTCAGTGGTCATATTACCTGTTTCTAATTCCAGAAGCTAAGGGTTCGAGTCGTTTTGGTACTTTTGCATTTTCTTATCAATCTCTATGTTAAATTTAAATAGATTAATTAGGACTTTTTGCATGTGAACTGGCTGTCTTAGTGGTCATGTTATCTTCCTACAGTTCTAGAGGTTGTGAGTTCAAGTCGTTTTGGAAGCATTGTTTTTATGATAGGTCTCTCCGTTGAATTTAAGTACATTAATTAGGATCTTTGGCACGCGAACTGGCTGGCTGGGTGGTCATGTTGCCTTTCTGTAGTTCTGGAAGCTGTGGATTCGAATCCATAGAGTCATTTTTGTAACTGTGTTTTTTCTGATCAGTCTCCCCGTTAAGTTTAAATAGATGAATTAAAGTCCTAGTTACATGAACCGACTGGTTAAGCGGTCCTATTGTGTTCTTCCGTTTCTAGAGGCTGTAAGTTCGAATCCATTCAGTTGTTTTGGGATCTGTGTTTTTCAGATCAGCCTCTTCGTTAAGTTTAAATAAATTAATTAGGAGGATTTCCTATTGAACTGGCTGGCACAGTGGTCATGTTACCTGTTTCCGATTCCGGAGGTTGTGGGGTCGTTATAGTAATCGTGTTTTTCTGATCAGTCTCTTTGCTAAGTTTAAATAGATTAATTAGGAGCTTCAGTATATTAGCTGACGGGCTTAGTGGTCATGTTGTCTGTTTCCAATTCCAGAGGCTGTGTGTTCGAGGCCATCTACCTGCATGCATTTTTCTTTAAATTTTATATTATCGCATGACCGGAAATGACGTCACTGTCTGCGTCAGCTGACAAAGTAGGAAAAAAGAGATGAGCCATTCTCAGAAGTGCATAAAATTTCGGGACTTAACAGGTGTCGGGAGGTGCAAAACAAGCCCTGCACGAACTTTGGACGAGGGAGGGTGGGATAATTGCACAGATAATTTCAACGGATAATTGCACAATTCAAATAACCTGCCCCCCCCCCTCTGACTTTTAGATCGTTTTTCTTAAAATTATTATTTTCAACCTTGCGCGCATCGTCACATCTATACGAATTATGCTCGAATCTTAAAAGTATGCTATTGTATAGCATGCATAAGTGCATATACTCCACCTAAATTTAAATAGTTATCTGTCAACAAATGTTTATTAAAAAAAAATTCTACAAAATGTTTTGATATTTTTAGCATTCAATCTCAAAATTACATTTAAATTGATTTCTGTTTGCAAACTTCATTATAATTTTAGGCGAAAATTAAAGTATAACATCTTAAAAGATTGTATAAAAAAGAAATTGTGGGAATGCATATGTCATAGTTTGTTAATTGGGAATGAATTGGGAATATCATAGTTTGTAGTAATATGTCATAGTTTGTAGTAAGCTGCGCGCAGCACTTGTATCCTTCAAAAACTATCAATTTATCTATCATAAAAACAAAATGTTCTATCAAACTTGTATCGAATATTTGTTATTTCAGCAATAGTTAATGAATAAGACAACACAGAACACACCCTAAAAATTTGATATTGTTTAAAGAAATAATGAAAGACCCATAAAATTTTGAATATTCCTCTACATACAACGTTTTTTGAGCTGGTTGAGTGATCTCTGCAAGGAGGAGTAAATGTTCCGCAATTTTTAGTGACGAAACTTCATTGGTGCCCAATTAGAATTAAAACTTAGCACAACTTTGTAAATTGCACAAATGTAACTTTCGCTAAGTATTCGTCCTCTGAGGGCAGGCACATCAAGGCTAACTAGGGCACATTGATCGGAAAGTTGTCCCCTCCCCCTCTTATAACTTCGGAGGTCTATGGGAAGCGGAAGTTAAATGATTTAAACACTATCTAAGGAGAACAGTGGGAAACTCTGAACTCACATAGGAACAATTTGTTACCACAAAAACGCAAATTAGGGGAATTCTTAATTTGCAGTCAATTATCATTTGACGTCGATGATCTAGGAATAGAGACTACTGATGAGTTTTTGATTGGAAGGCCAATAAATTCAATTATAAAACCAGAGTCGATAGGTAAACCCGATAAATGATAAGGTAAATGCAACGAAAACGGTACATTCGGTGTGGAAAAGATGGAAACGATTTTATTGAAACAGCAACTTGCAATAAAGACCTAATTGGCAATTTCAGAATATGAGATAAACGTTGGTTCATGTCTTGATTACTTGAAAATAGCTTTCTACATCGTAAGTGGTTATTAACTAAAATCGTGGAAACTTTTCCCAAATTCAGATGGCAAAATTAGAGTAGTCAGTATTCGAATTGCAAATGGTATATAAAACAATGCGTTTCCCATTAAAAGAGAATTAGTAATTATGCTATGAATAGTTTTGTTGAATAATGTGCATTTTATGCCTTTAATAATGTATAGGGAAAGTATTGTGACGTGGTCGAAAATTGAAATTCGTGTTTTCGCCGGAAGAACACGTTTCAAGCACATCTGAACTTGAATCCAACGTTTTTGGAAGTGATGTCTGCGTATGTGCGAGTCTGTGGACCTGGAAAAGCGCCAAATGTACAATTCAACATTAAAAATATTTTGCCGTATATCTTAATAATCAATTTTTTACTGTGAAAGAAGTAAATTCATTGCATTATACATGGAGAGTCATGCATAGGCGCCGAGTTTTCAAAATCTCGGGGGGGGGGGGGGCACAATACGATAAAGTTATACAATAGATTTACAAAGTCGATAAAGCTATAACAACTTACAAGACCTTCTTGAAAAAAGCAAGCAAATGTCTGTTAGATGACTACAATTGTTGCGAGGGCATTATAAGCCCTACTTGAGGCCAAAAGATCAATATGCGCTCTTAACAACCGCCAAGAACGAACTGCCCAACGAACGACAGTAGTGGTTGTTAAGCGCGCATACTGTTATTTTGGTCTGAAAAAGGAGGCTAATAATGCCATCTAAGTAACTGTAGTCACCTAACTGACATATATGTGCTTTCCTCGTGGAAGTTTTGTAAGTTATTGTCTTACAAGCAGGAGTTTTGGAGTGAGATAATAGATTAAGTCACGGGGATTGTACTCAGAGGATCCGAGTTCGATGTCTAAACTGTCCCCGTGTACGAACACGTTAAATTTATGGGTTTGAAAGTCCTTTTGAGCGGTTGGCAGTAAAGGAAAGAGGGTCGGTCCCTGTGGATGTCGCCCTCACTGGGTTCCAGTTTAAGTGGTTTAAACAGATATCTTACACCTTCGGGTAGGTCGGACGGCCTGGATCGAAAGAACGAAATCAGCAGTTTTATTTATTGGACGATAAATATTTTTAATCTTTTCGGGCATACCCCACTCTAATTTACCATTTATAAAACATGAGCTTTTTGACTCCTGAACTCACTCCCTTTTTGACGTACCAGATGACATCGTCAACTGATTACATTTTCTCCCTTCGAGGAGCAATTAAGTGTTGAAAGTGAAGGGGGGGGGGGGGCTACTAGTGCTTGTAGCGTTGCCACCGATAGAGGTAACGTTTGTAGTCCCCCTAGCAAGAATCCGTCACATTATACTTTTCAACATTTTGTTGATTACCCACACCAGACCCAGATATGGTCGGTGGGATCTCTATAGAGATTTCCCGATGGGCCGGGCCTTTGCATTTAATTTTTCCCATAATGCGTATGATGGGCCTAAAGGGGCGATCATGCCCTGTTTTTCTTGGGCCAATCTCGGAGCTAGTATCCGGGCCTGCACCACACGCACTGGGAGTAAAAATTACAAAGTTTCAAAACAATAAAATTAAAAACAGTAGTTATGGTATGTAACGAAACTTTAAGATTTCGTTACATATAAACTTTTATGAATCTGGATGCCTATCCCGTCATGTGAGCAAGATATGTAAAAATAAGTTTTATTAAGAAAACATAAACGTGTAAATGAAAGGCTTTTAGAGCACCAACAGGACTAGCGGCACTTTTTGCCAAACTGGGATTTTTCCATCCAATAACACTTAAATGTATGCAGCAGTTTCTGGAAAAATCCTATTTTTGTTAAAATTATAGCATTGTCATGTTTCACCAATCCCTTTAAATGAAAGATCTAATATAGTTATATTATTTAATTAAAAAACACACATATCAGTATAATTTCATAGAATCCGAAGCGCAGAGCCATTATAACATATATACTTACCAATGTTGCTCTTAAATCAAAATCTGCATCTTTAATATAATATGTAGGTCTTTCAGTAGTTGGGGATTTCTCACGCAAAAAGAAATTTTTGCTGTTTTAATTTAAATTTATCCATGAGAAATAAGTATGTTTATATTTAATTACAAATTGAAATCTAACCTTTACGAATAGCACAAATATATTGCGTTCTTTTTTCATCATAGACCAAAATGAAACCTTTATTGAAAGAACCAAAGCATCACACTGCCTTCAACATCACAATCACAAACATCAGTCATTTGAGATGACACCAGTTGAACATATGCCAAGTCCTGCTACAAAACGCAACCATTTTTCCAAAGAGTCCGATATTTTCCATTTGCTCATAATTTATAGTTCTAGCTTTCTGGTTGGTTTCAAATGACTTTGGGCGGTTAGCTGCTAAACGTCCGGCGCTCACCAAGAATAAAAATACCCGCGGGGTTTGCAGCTTCAAACGGAATGGATGCCACCTGTAAAGACGGCACTGTACTGGTATATATAATCGAGGAGTCATTACAAATAAGATCTCTTTAGGTAGACCAAATAAGTCATCTTTACTTCGCGGTTATCATTTATAGTTGTTACTGGAGGGAGACAACTATTTTTTGGAAATGACAATCCCATGACAGTAAATATTCTGTTTCTCTTTGAATTAGGTGGTCAGTCGTAAAAGTTATGGTAACCAGATGTTTTTGTCATTAGTGAAAACATGTCTCCTGGGAGAAAAGAGGAGCTTGGTTTGTGTGCGGTATAGTTTACGGCTCTATGGTAAGGAAGTAGAGAAGAAGACTGAACTGAAATGTGACATTTACGTTGATAAGATTTTCTTTCAATTATTTTCATGTTTAAAAAATTTCATTTTCTGGTATTTAGTAAAATATGAAATTAGAAATTTTTTTTGAAATTTCCCAGAGGGGGCAAAGCCCCCTCTGAAAAAATTCAGCGGGAGTTCGTACCCCTGTGCCCTCCCCCGTAGTCGGCGCCTATGGAGTCATGTGCTGCTTACATAAGACTTATTTTTGTGTAGTAGCGGAACTTCCAATCCTGCCGCCCCTCCCTCCCCGGCGAGATATGATATTCACACACACACACATATAGGGTGTCTCACAAAGTGAACAGTGGAAGATTTTTTGAACGGTTGGTTGTAGATCCCGTAGTCCCAATTACAAAAATGCTTGGAATAAGGTAGGACGTTATAAAATAGTAATTTCAATGCTACGGTATTTTTGTAAAAACCTAAGAGCGTTAACTTTTTTACAGCCCTTCTATCGAAAAAAATCAAATTACAAAAATGTTACTCATATTGTATTTAGTAAAACTGAAACAAATGTGGCTGGGATACGATCCATTTTGACATTGATTAAAATTTTCATTTGAAAATAAGGGGACATCCACAAGTCAACTTTGGTTACAAATAGTTACTAAAACTTTAACCGCTTGAAATTTATTTTAATTTATTTTATGCAAATACTTCAGTACAGATATTGCGTCACTATTATGTCGATTAGCTGTTTGTACTTAAGCATTCAAGTAACTCTTCCACCTAACTAAAGTTTGAATTATGGCGCTGTTCGGTAATGAAGAACTCTGTGAGATGATGAGATGATTTTGATTTACGACTAATGCAATCGATCTCCCAGTGATGCAATGTGGGAGTACTGTCTTCGTTTGATCACAATTTAGTTTTAGAATTACTCAAAATTTTGTACTATTTAGTATTCGATAACATACTCTTACTCTTATACGCTTTATCATGTTAGGGCAATAATTTTACAAAAGAAGAAAAGAAAAAGTTGACTTCAGTACAAAGAATTTGCTTACTTCAAATCTCTAGAGCCTACAAGTCAACATCAGCAGAAGCTCTATATATAATAATGGATATTATACCAATAACGCTATCAATTGAAAAAGAAACGATAGTAGCAAATTTACATAGACTCAAAAAAGAATGAAATTCAGAAAACAATTCATTTAATCCAAAAAAATTGAATTTATTTAGGCCTAGTGCTTATCCATGTATATAGCTTTAATGTTTGGATTTTATTTGATTTTCTATTATCGAATCCACTCCATTGATATTTGTTGATTATCTTCAGCTTGATGACTAGAAATCTGCATTTTATTTTCCACATGATTGATGATTCTCTATTTAATACTTCTTTTTATTATGTAGGCATATTTTAAAGTTAGGATTTTTTGAGTTACTACTTCTCTCTATTCTATCATTGGAATTTCAAATTATTTTTATATATATATGTTCTATCATGGGATTTTCATATTATATGTATACATATGTACACACACACATATATATATATAGTATATATATATATATATATATATAAATTATTTCATAACTACCGTAGAATGCTAAAAAAAATAAATAAGGATACTTTGCAAATATGAATATGTAAAAAATAAAGATATTAAGAAATGACAATGCAAAATACATTTAATTTATTGCGCAAATGCAGCTTATAAATAAAATGATTTCAATAATAATAATAATAGTTTGAAAGTCCAATGATAGAAAAGTGAGAAGCTTCAACTCGCAAAAACTTAACTGTCTAACAAACCTACAAAATAAAAGTATAAAACAGCAAATCTTCAATCAAATGGAAAAAAATACAAATTTTGAGTCATCAAGTTAAAGAAAATCAACAAATTTCAATGGTATGGAAACCATAATAGAAAAACATAAAAATCCAAGCATTAATGCTATACACGTGGATAAGGGCTAGGCCTAAATAGTGGAATTGTTCACTTCGCCAAAACTCTTCATCGGGTCCAAGTATTTTGTAGAAGCAAACACAAAATATGTATGTTTCTGAAGAAATAGATAGATTATATCTATAAACTATTTCTACTTGGACAACATTACATAAAAAATAAAAGGAAACAAGAATACCTGAAGAAAACACTACAAATGCACTAACCTGTCGAACCCGGGAATCCAGAATGAAGAGACCACTGTTGCCATTCGCAAAAGAAAAAGAAATGATCTACTGTTGCCATTCCTAAGAAATGAATAACAGTAATGCGAAAAGGCAAGAAAAAGTGATAATATACAATCAGAGCTACTAAAAAGTGGGGCTAATAGTAGAAAGGCTAATGTTTAAGAGGATGTAAAAACAAAAATATTATTAATACAAGAGAATGGAGATGTCAAGCTAATGTAAAAAACTATGAATAGATTTCATGAAAATCCAGCTAATCTAAATTTTTTAACTATACCATTTACTAAATAAGAGGGATATTTATATAAATTGCTGGTAATTTTTAGATTATTTATATGTATATCATGAAATTTTTTATCAGATTATCTATAAATTCTAAAAAGCTGAAAATTATGTCATAGATATAGATTTCTATCCAGACAAATTGCAATTAATTCCTAATGAAGCTACTATTAGTAATAATATTAATTTTTTTGGATTTAAAACTTATTGAACCTTCTAATAGAATTGTTACTAATTTATATGATAAAAAAGACTATTTTAATTTTAACATTAATAAAATCTTACCATTTAATTCCTGCAACTCGATTCTATTGTTTAGAAATATTATACTTAATCAGCTTTTCAGAATTTATAGATTATCTGATAAAAAATTTCATGCTATACATATAAATAATCTAGAAATTACCAGCAATTTATATAAATATCCCTCTTATTTAGTAAATGGTATAGTTAAAAAATTTAGATTAGATAGATTTTCAAGAATTTTATTCATAGTTTTTTGTTAGCCTGACATCTCCATTCTCTTGTATTAATAATACTTTTATTTTTACATCCTCTTAAACATTAGCCTTTCTATTATTAGCTCCACTTTTTAGTAGCTCTGATTGTATATTATCAATTTTTCTTGCCTTTTCGCATTACTGTTACTTCTTAGGAATGGTAACAGTAGATCATTTCTTTTTCCTTTGCGAATGGCAACACGGGTCTCTTCATTCTGGGTTCGACAGGTTAGTGCATTTGTAGTGTTTTTCTCCAGGTATTCTTGTTTCCTTTTATTTTTCTTATTTATGTATATTGTCCAAGTAGAAATAGTTTATAGATATAATCTATCTATTTCTTCAGAAACATACATATTTTGTGTTTGCTTCGACAAAATACTTGGACCCGATGAAGAGTTTTGGCGAAGTGAACAATTCCACTATTTAGGCCTAGCCCTTCTCCACGCGCATAGCATTAATGCTTGGATTTTTATGTTTCTCTATTATCGTTTCCATACCATTGAAATTTGTTGATTTTCTTTAACTTGACTCGAAATTTGTATTTTTTCAATTTGATTGAAGATATGCTGTTTTATACTTTTGTTTTGTATGTTTGTTAGACAGTTAGGTTTTTCGAGTTGCAGCTTCTCACTTTTTTATCACTGGACTTTCAAATTATTATTTATTTATATATATATAAATATACACTATTAAATGTGAAAAGAGCTGTCTCTCTCAGCTAGCCAGAACCTCGAATTGGAAAGCCATTAATTGGCCTAGGACTTTGGTTTTTTTTATTTTTTGATGTGCTTTTGATTCGAGAACGCATTTAAAATTTAAAAAAATTAGATCGATTTTTTAAATATTTGTAAAAAAAAAACCCCTCTGAAATGAGGTTAAAAACAAGGTGTACGTACATATGTATCTCTTCCTCCCCCTCCTAAAAAAAGTTAGGTTCTCCATTTTATGTTTGAACAGGAGATAAATTTCCCAAAGCCTCTAGAAGCCAATTTTTTTAAAGAAGTTTGTAGCTTTTTTTTATACAAATCTTCGAAAGCGAGTTTTTGAGATAGTTTCGAGTATTCTCCATATTGCTCATTTAAAACTGTTGGTAAAAACAGTTTTCCACGCACGGTCTTAAAAATTTGTCATCATGAATCATTTTCCCTTAACTCTTAAAAGCTGCAATTGTTTTTATTATTATTTTATTTGTTAATGTTTTACAATTAAATTAATGATTCAATAACCTTCATTTCAGTATGCCGAACACGATCTTCGAGTGACACCTGTCTGATTATTTCAAGGGGGGAGTAGGAAGTTCTATTGCGGGAATTTTCGTTCCACGGCGGTTATCTTTTCAGGCCCGGAGATGTATTATTTATTCTTATTTTGATTTTTGGAAGAGTAAGAGGCAGTATTTTTAAAATCTGCACTTCTAAGTAAGTCATTTTTGCTATGACTTTGATGCAATTTTCATGTTTCATTTTCTAGTCTGCAATGAACCCACTTAACCTGCTCACATTGAACTTCCGACAAAGTTTTGCTACTATGCGACTTCTGCGTTCACGTCTAAAAAACAGAGTTGTCCAAACGCTGGTTGCTATATTTAGTGACCATCAGCTGTGGTCACAGCAGATAATTAATACATTAAATGAAATTGAATGAAATTATTGGTTCGATATAGCCGTTAATCCATTGTGTCAGAGTTTGACTGTACTTGCCCAATTAATATCCCCCTGTTTCATTTGAACTCTATTTTTCCCTTGTACTTTTTTTTTTAAATCTTAAATAATTTTTCATCATGTAGACTGTTTCTCTTTACGACTTATTTAAATTTCTTATGAAAACTATGCAACTTTTCCTTTTACTTGAAACATTTATTTCTCAATATTGCTTACAGATAGAGCTTAGATAATAAAAAATATGAATTTAGCATAAAAATCTGGAGCATGTGATGCAGAATTGCAACATATAAGATTTTCACAACAATCTGAAATGAAACATTTTTGATTATGTGTGTTGTCCAAGTCGGTTATACTTCCCAAAGATGTGGCTTTTAGGAATTACTGAAAATAGGATATAACTATATTAGCTTTTGATAGTTTACATTTTTTCCTGCCATGTGTAATTTTCTTTTGCAGAGATCTTAAATAGCATTTGGAGTTTCCTATCAGGTTTGGTGCAAGGAAATTAGATTTTGCACAGTAGCAAAATCAGATATAAATATCAGTAGCAAGCTAAATTTTCCTGCTCTAATTAGCGATTTGCAACAGTAAATTCATAATTTTGGAAAAGAAAATTTAAAAAATTTGAGCATTAATTACAGCACCATTTACACTTGAAAAATGTTTGAAACATTTTTATGATGTATCATAAGCATACATTTCCATCAGTATTTTAAAACTTTTGAAGAAAAAAAATTCTCAATATTATGAGAATTTAAAAATGTATTTGTTACATAGAAATACACATATATAGTAAATAATGGATTTACAAAAAATGTCTTCAGTTGGACAATTAACTGACATTAGGAATTCACATAACTAATAATATTTTTCTGAGCATCGAATAGTGCACTAGGGCTTCAGAAAATAATTATTTTTAGTACTATATTATGGCTCCAAATCTCGAAATGAACTCTTCAAATATGAACAAGAAAGATCAATCATGCACAAAACATTCATTATGAAACACGTTCCAACTGCAATGCAATTTTATTTAAACATCTCTAAATTGCGACACATTCAGCGGTAATGTTTTTAAAATTATTACAATACTACATTAATTTATTACATTTGAAAACTTAAACCTTCATCGAAAAAAATGAACTTCATTCAAATGACGGCATTGAAATATAAATTGCCTGATTTAAACATCTCTAAAATGTAATACATTCCTCGGTAATAATTTTAGAATTATCATAATACTACGTTAATTTATTATATTTGAAAAATTCATCGAAAACACCTGAAATTCATTCTAATGACGTCATAGAAAAAGTAACATGCCTGGCTCTCTCTATAAAAGCAGCATTTCATTCATAAATAATTTCACATTCATGTCATTCATCATAATACTATAATAATTTATTTTATTTAAAAATTAAGACAAGAAAGATCAATCATGCTTAAAGCATTGATTATGAAACACTTTCCAACTTTCTAAAAAAAAAATGAACTTTATTCAAATGATGCCATTGAAATATAAATTGCCTGGCTCTTGATGTAATACCTGTAAGTATTTCATTCACGCACTTTTATTCCATTCATCACAATAGTATAATAATTTATTTTATTTAAAAACTTAAAAATATGGAGGTACAAGTAATTTAACTCTATGCTTAAAACTTCATCGAAAAAATCTTCTGCTTCTCTATGTAAAATCAATGAATGTTTCATTGATACCAGCTATATTGCAGACTTCAGAGCTAAATAATTTTGAGTTAAAGAAATTCAGCAATTCTTATACAACTCATCCTACATCTTTGTGTCTACATTCTCCATAAAGGAAAATTAGGCTTTGTTGTAGAAATAATTAAAGTTTAATGATCATTTAAACTCAAATATATTGTAATTGAGTTGTTTCAGCATGTAGATGCACGGAAATTAAGCAAAAATAAAGTGGTTTTAGGACACATACAATACTAAATATAAATTAAAAAGAACTTTAAAAACCACGATTTTGACACAAGATGGATGGCATTGATCATTTAAACTCAAATATATTTTAATTGCGTTGTCTCAGAATAAAGATGCACAGAAATTAAGCAAAAATGAAAAGGTTTTAGGACAGATACAACACTAAATAAAAATGAAAAATAACTTTAAAAATCACAATTTTGACACAAGATGGATGCCAGGGGCGCGGTAGCCCATTGGTTAGCGCGCTGGAGTTGCACTCGGTAGGCTCGGGTTCGATTCCAGCCACTGCCAAAACTGCCGCCGTGTTCATGCGGAGTACGATCACGTTAAACATGTGGGTCCGAAAGTCCTTCCGAGAGGTTGGTGGTAGGGGAAGGAGGGTACGGTCCCTGTGGATGCCTCCCCCACTGGGTTCCGGTCTAAATTGGGTGGCACTTCCCGACCGTCCAAACAGTTACCTTACACCTTTCTGGTAGGTCGGACGGTCTGGGTTTCAACAACAAGATGGATGCCATATTTTATTTTGAAGTGGATCACGTGATCTCTTTATATAATATGGGTGTAAATATTATTTTAATTTTTATTTAAAAAATTACCTAGTATATTTTGCTGAAATTTTTTTATATTTTTTATGGGATAATTTGAATATTTCCTAAATCTTTCAAAGCAATTTGTGAATTTTAAATTCACTTAAAAAATGTTTGAAAAATTAGGTCCCATAGGGTTCAATGTATTTCATTTTTTCAACCTGGGTTCAGTCCAAAACTAATTGGGTGTTATTATTCATTTATATTCCCATAGGTCCCACAGACCGTCTGAACAACATACTAAAATTTCATTTTGATAAAGTCATTTTTATGGCAGTTATCGTGCTAATAGACAGACAGACAGAATGAACAAAGTCATAAACACTTATCAACTATGTTGTAAAGTGTTAAAAAGGCTTCAGCATTAGCAGCTTTACATAGAAATGTAATCTGTATGTAAAAAAATAGCACTTAAAAATATTTATCTAAAATATTTATCAATAAAATAAATGCTCATGAAGAAATAAGTGTTATTTCTTGTTGAAAATAATTTAGATAAAATATGGCCAGAAATGAATACTTTTGGACACTCTTTACTGCCAAACACAAAGTAAATTATGTAATTGCACATTATGAAAAAATACAAAAAAATAATTACTTTTATATGCAATGTAAGGAGTATCGTTCTGTTTCTCAAACTTTAGATATTTAAAAAATTAAGATTATGCAAAATAATGTTTCTCAGGATCGGTAGAATAGCATGACAATATAGTAGGCATGAAATTAGTCAATATTTTGTTTCTGAACACTAAAAATACTACGGAAAAATGAGTTTTTTTTTCACTTTAATTAATCTGAAATATGACTGAAAATAGTTTCTTTTGGACTCTACTGAAGATAATATAAATTAATTTATGCAAATACACAATTTTTTTTACATACCAATTATTCTTTTACACGAAATGAAAAAATATAATGGTTCCAATTATCTAATTTATTAATGGATGAAAAGGGATTAATTTCAGGATTAGAAGCATTATATGAGAATGCTATCTGCATGGATTAAAAATCTAAATCATCTTTGAATAGAATATGAAATAAATTTGGTAATTACTTTTACTGCCAATAATGTAAATTTTGCCAAACTAATCAATTTTTTAAATTTCAGCTTTAAGGAAAATTAAATTCCGAATACAAAATAGTTTCACTATGTTTCCCTTGAACATTCACAAAGAACAGGACTTTGTACTGTGCAAAGTAGAGCAATTTTTGTTTAAATAGATACTATAGCAAGAAAGTGTTGAACTGATAATCTTTCACCACCTGCAGACTATGGTTTTAAGGTCACTTCTACTCATTAGCAAAGGGTAGGTAGTGAAATAATCAGCCAGTACAGAACTTCTTAAAACAAAAATTTTAGAATTTTTCTTGTAGAAACTAATATTAAGTTTTACCTACCACTAACAAAATTATAAGTGTTCAGGATTACAGTAAACCAACTTCTGTCCTATAACAGGATGTTGCAAGGTAGTAAGAATATTCTCAATCTGTAGTAGACCATGGTTTCACAGTCATTGGTGCTCATTAACACAGGGCAGAGCAGGTGATGAGATGATCAACGAGCCAAGCACAAAACTCTTTAAAGCAAGGATTTTATAATTTTGCTGGAATAATTATAATCCAATAATGCAATCCTAGCATTAAGTTCTGTCTACTATTAACAACATTCTAAGCACTCAGGATTATAGTAAAGACTTCTGCACTGTTACAGGGTGTTGCAAACTAGCTAGAAACTTTGCTTTAAAGAGTATTATGCTCACTGATCATCCAATCACCAGACCACTGCTGATTAGCTGCAGTGACTGTGAAACCATGGCCCACAGGTAATGAGCTATGATCAGTTGAGCTTTTCTTGCTATTTAATGGCCTTTCATAGAGCAGCAGTTGATTTATTGTAATCTCATGAGCACTTAGAATTCTGACAATAGTATGCGGAGCTAATGTATTGCATCATTATTGGGTTCGAATAAAATTTTACCAAAAACTTTTAAATCCTTGCTTTAATGTGTTTTGGGCTTACTGATCATCTCATTGATCACCCTGTGATGAGTGGCAATGACAATTAAACCATGGCTGACAGGGATGATAACTGAGGACCAGTTCAGCACTTTTTTACTATTTTGCAATGGCCTGTTATAGGGCAGGTCTTTTTATTATAAATTGATACTATGTCTTAAAATACACTACCCGACACAGAAAATGCAACACCCTGAAAGAACGAATAAAGTGTGTTGATAAAGGACACTCAGACAGAGATGGCATATATAAATAAGTGATGTTAATTCCAGAAGGACAATGCAATACAGTAATGGCATAGACAGGGTGATCAGTAGACAGTAGGATCCCCTTTTGTGGTGATATAAGCAGCAACCATCGAGGAACAGTTGCAATGAGTATGTAGATAGTTTCCTGAGAGAATGATGACCATATGACTTCAACCATTCTCCATAGGTTGTCCTCTGAGGTGAGGCAGGCAGTCAAATGGCAGTCAATCACATCCCATACATGCTCGATGGGCGAGAGATTTGGAGACAGTGGAGGCCAAAGAAGCACATGGGTACCTTGCAAGGCTTGGCTACTGATGTTTGCTGTGTTTTTTACAAAATTCAACTGTATAATTTTTGACAGCATCAGACAACAAGAGTAAATTATATCCTATTAAAATCAGAATTCTATTTCTTCAGTGTACATGGTCATGGTGTGTTCCATGGTCACATGGCAAAAATCTTATACAAAAATAATAAAGTCAGATAAAAAATAGGAAAATTATGAAGGATTAAATTCAATGAGGATTTATTTATGCTCCTGCATAAAAAAAAAAAGTGATAAAACTGTTTATCGTCTTAATCCGATAAAACTATGTGGAGAGTTGAACAGCCTAATTTAAAATTCAAGATCAAAAGCAAAAATAAGAATTTGGATGACACTAATGTTAGATTCTGCAAGTGCTTCTTTAACCGTTTGTTTCAAATCTTTATTAATATACATTTTAAAGTTTCAAACTTTAGCAAATCTCCTAAAAGATTTGAAGAAGTTTGCTTATTTAAATATTAAAAATTGGCTTTTTCAAATGTTCCCCTTTTGGCATACATGTAATATAGATCGAGTTGTGAATTATTGTCAACTAGTTAGCAACATAGTTTATAGTCCACAGACATGCATTTTTCTATGCTTTCATAAAGCTAATTCAGAAGCATAATTTACAATTTCATGTTTCTGTATTTTATAAAAGCTACATTAAGTTAAAAAATTTGACAGATTTGATTTAAATGCAAAAGGAAAACCATAATACAAGAATCATGGAGGTGTTTAAAGACAAAAAAAAACACAACTTAGTTTATATTAGTTTATGTAAGGTAAACTATAATACAAGATCTGAAGCTTTTGAAATATTGTTGCTATATTATGTTCCATGATGTAAATTAGTACAATTTGTTTATTGTACATACTTCACAGAAAATTATGATAAATACTAAACTCTCAATGCAGTAACTTGATATTAAAACAAGGATAATAAAAAGACACAAATTAGATAAAATATTTTATTTTTAAATTTGTACATATACTGTTTATTCTAAAAATTGGAACAAATATTTTATTTATAACTTGTTATAAATGTATAAAATTTAATAAAAATTAACAACTGACTGAAGGTCAAAAGGCAGTAAGGAAATACAACAGGGAATAGGTTTCAAGTAATGTAAAGTAACATGAAATACAACAAAGTTTAGCATATTTTCATTCAACTGTTACAGATTTTGCCAAGTTTCGGGGACAGTCCACCTATAAAAATTACATATAAAATTTTAAGTACAATTAAATTTTTACTTCTTTAAATATATTTTTGGATTATTTCGCTAGATAAAAATATGCTAAAAATACTGAGCACTTTAGAAGCAGTAGCATTACAAAATAAAAAAACCAGAGACCAATGCTCTTGGTATAAGTAGAAGGCTTGAATCTACCTTATCATTATTAATGCAATTTGCACCAATATCAAACTACTTAAAGTATCAACTTGCACACATATTGAGCATTGCAATTTAAAAATTAACTTTAAAGTTGAAACTGGCTTGTTATGCACATAAAAAAGATAATTTAAAACTTTTTGAATAATAATAGAAGTATACTTACATTACAACCTCTTAGTACAGCAATGTGATAAGACAGAAGCTGCAAAGGTATAACAGTTAATATTCCTTGAAGGCAATCAACAGTATGGGGCACTTGTAGGTATCTAGATGCATGTCTGCATGTTTCATCATCACCTTTTTCACATATAAGGACAGGCCTTCCTCCTCTTGCAATAACCTGTTTCATAAAAGATAGCTTATGTTACACAAAAACAGACGATTATTGTATCAAAAAATTGGGCAATGCTGAGTAACTTACAAGTTTGGTCAGGGAACAAAAATGATTTTATATAAAAAAATATATTTTAAATAAAAATACTCCATTTGATTTTATATAGATTTATTGCATTAAGTATTTTTGGATTGCTCATATTAAGTTATCATAATATGCTTAATTTGGTACATGAAAATGGATATTGGATTGTGAAATGCACATGCATGCATTGTGAATGGCATGAACAAGTTAAAAATAAAAGAATGTTTATATCTAACATTTTATCTTTGAACAAGGGCTTGCTGTAAGGATTCAGAAATGATTAGCAAAATTGTTAATAAAATTTGATTAGCAATTATACAAATTTGCATAGCAATTTTCAGATTAACAAAGGATAAAAAAAATATCTTACTATAAGCAAGCTTAATTTTCATAACATTTTCTTAAACACATTCTATGATTTATTTAATGTAGTGACAAAGTCATTGTTCCTGTGAGTACCAGTACTCTGATAAGTGTAAAAATATATATCTACTACTCTAACAATTTTTTATATGAGAATTCTCATTAATGGTAAAGGGTTGCAAACACCTGCTCTAGATGGTAAACAATAAAATTTAAAATTCTAGCAGAAGGATATGAAAAATTACAATTCAAGTTTGATCATTTTTTATGTGGTTCATGCTTTTTTGAAAACTACTTCCATGGTATCAGAGGAATTATACTGCTCTGAAAGAATGTCTGTCATTTTTATATGGACCAAATGAATCAAATTTCTTCTCCTAAATAATTGCACCAATCAATTTTTATTCTGTTCATGCATGAAAGCAAAGTTTTACACAAGCAGTTAATCCAGGAAGGTACAAGAGTCAGCGAAGTTTGGTAATAATGTTTTCAATTGAACAGCAGTCTAATCATTTTGTGTCAAGTGGGACAAGTTTTGAAACCAATATACAAGTATCTTAAATTCCCTCCAATTCAACAAAAATATTTTTTTCACGTATCAATATCAAGGCTAGCATCTTGATATTGATACATGAAAAAAATTATTTGATTGCCTTCAAATGCTTGAAAACTTCTCCGAGATTCTTGTTTAAGATTAAGGACAAAGAATCTTTATAATCTAGGTCATATTGTGACATTGAGCAATTTTAACCCGAGAAGAATAGAATTGTCTATTAAGTCTCTAAATCTGACTGAAACAGCTTGCTCAACAGAATTAGTAATATTTTCAAACACGGAAAATGACATTCTAAGATACTGCTCATTGTCACTAATTTCCACTTTTTCAAAGTGAAATCCACCCGATATACTGATTCCGTAATATGGGTGAAATCTGGGTAAGGTGTCACTTTTGGTATGAAAAATGGAACCAATTCTATCTTAAAGATTTTTGATTGCTGAATTTAAATTTAAATGTTAATCAGCTGTCTGACGGGGCTTTTAGCCATAAATTGACAATATTGCTATATTTCCAAGAAAAAGTATGTTGAATCGCCTATGGTTTTAAAAGTACATGATCTATGTAAATACTAGAGGTGTTCCGATATCAGATTTCATTGATATATCGTTACTTTACAGATACCAAAGAAAAACTGATATTTGAGAATCGATACAACGATAGATCACATACTTTTTTTCTTCTTCAGCATTGGGAGAATGATTTTTCTTTAACTGCCTTTTATCCTGAAACAGAATGAAGTGCCGAAAAACAATAAAATACAAATAGAAATACTTCAGTTGCCTAAAAAATACACAAAGCCATGGATAACCCTGTCAGATCCTGTGCATCTGCATGAAACGGAAACTCTGAAGTCAAAGGTAATTCAAAACTTCATTCTAATGTTTATAGTAAATGGTTCCACCCCTCTGTTATTTATCTTTAGAATGATATGGAGATCTTTAACTCTTGATACATAAAAGAATAACTCTTTAAAACTGGGCGAGTCGGCTACAAGCAAGCCACAACAAGCACTTACACAGAATCATTCCTAGTCAGATTTCTAGTATAGATATTATACTTTGTGTTTATAGTTGAAGACAGAGTTTCCAGATTGGACGATATTCCGCTAATCAAACTACTTTTGAACACTTATCATGATTTTTTTAAACATAAAATAGCTAAATTACTAAATAATAAAATAAAGATGAAGTGCACTTTTCAGGGTCCTGTAGAATCTGTGTACCAAATTTTATGACCATGCGATGCTTAGATTTTCCCGCTATTTTTATGTATGCCTGGAAATGTTTACCCACTTCTAAAAGGGGCAATTTGATACACGGATGATTCAAGTGGTGTACTGGCTAGAAAATTCCAAAACTCCGAAAATTAATCTATAGGAGGGTTGGGGGGGGGGGCGATATTATTCTCCATATTGGGCTCATATTTGATTAAATCTAGTTTATTACAATGGATATGATGCTTAGATTTGGTCAAATTGTTGCAAAAAATTGTACAAAAGTTAAAATACAGTTCAATATTTAGCCTCGTTATCCTACTATTTTCTTTACTTATTTTACTTGCATCTTTTCTTGTAAAATTTGCTTTGCATAAGTCAAATCAAATGTAGAAAAGAAAAATATCTCCTATAACTTAACTTGAAAGAAAAATAAAGTAGAAAGAGAGATGGAAAGATCATGAATGATGAGCTCCACCATTCACCCGATAAATTGAGAGTTCCTTTTTTTTTACAAGAATGCTGTTCAATTATTCTTTGTTTGGGGTTGATTTAGGCAAAAATGTTCTGAAAATTTGAAGTTTTTGCTCTAATACCAATATTTTCAAATATAATTATTCAGATTCTCTGATGTTCCTTATTCGCAAATAACCTGTCTTCACTAAGTATTGACATTGAGTCACAATTGAACAAAACAAGAGAGGCAGGGAGTTGGTGATTATGATGTCTGTGATTAACAATTTTATTTTGCATTTATGGTAATTAATGTTGGTATCAAGGAGGTTAAATGTGGGGTGAATATATTTTTACCTCAATGTAAAACTTATTTTCTAGTTATTATTTTTACTTTCTCATATAAAAAGAATATAGCATACAGAAGGTATTGTTTTCATGAAACTTTTTGATTTCGAGATTTTGATGTCAATATAGGTTTTAGGGCCTTCCTGAACATGTTTTGACTACTTTTTGCATGTTGTCCATCTGTGGTTTATTTCTTGTATATACGATAGCTACCACAAATATTAATGAATTCTCACAAAACTTTATATTTGGTTTTAACAAAAAATCTAGAACATGATAGAATTTTTTGAAATTTGAGCAAAAACTTTGGAATGTATTCAGAATTTTATGTTTTCTTAACATGGCAGCATAGGACAAAATTTGACATAATCATGCATAAAAGGAGTTATTTATAGCTCAATGATCACAAAACTTTTTGTTTCAATCTCTGTTGAGTGAAATAGGCAAGATGCAATTTTTATGTTCAGGATGTCATTAGCCATAATTGAAGGAGGGGGGATGAGTTATCCCCCTGAGATACTAGTAAAGTATTATTCCTGGATAGATCAAGTGTCAGTTGGCAAAGTGGAAAGTTCACAGAAATGTGGTTTGTAGTTCATATCCATGCCAGAACAATAGTTCTTTTCTTTAAAAAATGTTCTTACATACTTAAATACTTCAGTGCATAATTGATTTTTTTTTCATATAGTATAGCATAACACGCGGTGTGCTACAGTATGTTTATTAAAATGCATAAATTACAACTTTTTATTGGATCAGATTGGAGACACAGGCTAGCAACCAGTGCCGTTGATGACAAAATTTTTGGGCCACTGTGCTGTAAATGCACCTCTCCTACTACCCCCTATTTTATAAGTTAATGACAGTTTTTCATAAACTCTTTATGTGGCCCGGGACCCCAAGCTTCTCTGGTTCATATGCAAAGCATCTTTTTGTCCCTACCTGTCTGTGGTCCTACTTGCAAATAATTCACTCTCTGTTTATTCATCAGTTGAT
>CATNUR010000017.1:0-62216 GCA_951213105.1 Amaurobius ferox | reverse complement strand
AGCATGTTTGTCTTCAAATTTTCTTATATGACAGCAGCTTAGATTCTCTGCTATATATATATATTGGAAATACGTATGCAAATATTTTTCCGATGTATTTGGTAAAATGTAGCAGACTTGGCGAGTTTTGGCGAGATTTAGAAATTTCTAGAGTTTTGTGGAAAGGAGAAATAATTCACGATAAATATATTTTCTTCTTAGAAAGACGACATTTCATCGAGAATTTGCATCATAGGGCGATTTGAAGCCATTATACAACAATCGAGTTTCATAATTTTTCTGGCATTGGTATAATGGGAAAAAATACCAGTAAATTTTTAGATTTATTCCCATATAATTGTTGAATTTTAATGTAGTCTGGGTCATTTTTTTTGTAAGCGTAATGCCATTTACATGGTTAGGTGTTCAATGTTACGTCTTTGATTATTCATTTATTAGGTTAATTTCTGTCGAAATATTACTATATTGCACAAAATTTATATTCATTAGCACAATATCGTAGATTTCTTTTCAAACTAACGCCTTGCAAATAAGTTGCTTCCTTTCTTTTTGAGTGTTAGTACATAAATTAGAAGAAATTAGTATGTGTTTCTTTTTGCTCTAGAATCACACATGCTTCGAGGTACTTTGTTGAGAGAGAAATTACATTTAATCAGGATTTTTGCAATATGACTGCCTTTAAATTTTTTATATAACAGCAGCTTAGATTTTCTGCTTTATATATTGGAAATACCTGTGCAAATCTTTTTGCCACGTATTTTGTAAAATGCAGCACATTTTGAAAGAGTTTGGGCGAGATTTAGATATTTCTAGAGTTTTATGGAATGGAGAAATAATTCTTTTTGCTCTAGAATAACACATGCTTCGAGGTACATTGTTGAAAGAGAAATTACATTTAATCAGGATTTTTGCAATATGACTGCTTTTAAATTTTTTACATAACAGCAGCTTAGATTTTCTGCTTTATATATTGGAAATACCTGTGCAAATGTTTTTGCCAAGTATTTTGTAAAATGCAGCATAATTTGAAAGATTTTGCGAGTTTTCGAATGTTCTTGAATTTCCTGGAATGGAGATATAATAAAGTTATTTTAATTTCATTTGTGCAAAAACGTCATTTAAAGTAGATGTTTGCATTAGGACTGCATTTGAAGTATTTTCTTGTATAAGAGCAGCTTAGCTTTTCTGCTACATATATATTGGAAGAACGTGTGCAAATATTTGGGCGATGCAGCAGAACTAGTGAGATTTAGAAATTTCTAGAATCTTGTGGATTGGAGAAATAGCATAAGACATACGTATTTATTTAATGTCTGCATTTGACCGCGATTTTTGAAGCATGACTTCCTTTATAGCATTTTCCCACATAAAAGCAGCTTAGATTATCTGCTATATATTTTGGTAATATTTGTACATATATTTTGGCTGCTTTTTTGATAAAATGTAGCAGACATGGAGAATTTTGGCAATACCTGTGCCAATATTTTGTCGATTTAGTTAGTGATTTGCTGACTGCGACTTTCGGAGCAATTTAGAGTTTTCAAGAATTTTGTGGATTGGAGAAATAATTTACCTTAAATACATTTTCTTAATTGAAAGACGGTATTTAATTCAAATTTTTGTAGCCTGACTGCCTTCTATTTTCCATATATAACAGCAGCTTAGATTTTCTGCATTAAATTGAAAATATCTCTGCAAATATTTTGTCTGTATGGCAAAATTCGGCAGAATTAGAGTTTTGGCTAGTTTTTGGAATTTCCGGTATTTTGGCTAGTTTTTGGAATTTCCAGCATTTTGTGCAATGTAGTAATAACTTCGTACAACAATCGTAATTTCTTTTTAGAACGACGACATATTTTCGCAATTTTTGGAGAATGACTTTCTGTATACTATTTCCGTAAATAACAGCATCTTAGATTTTCTTCTCTTTATACGGGAAATATATTTGGAAATATTTTCATTTATTTGGTAAAGTGCAGCGAACTCGGCCAGTTTAAGAAATTTTGATTATTGTAGTGTGTTTGAAATGCCCTAGAATAAATAGTATTCTCATTTTAGAACGACTATGTGTAATCGCTATCTTTGTAGCATGTTTTTCTTCATCGGACTTTTGTACATAATAGCAGCTTAGCTTTTCTGCTTTACGTATTGAGAATACTTGTGAAAATATTTTGGCGATTTGTTTGGAACTTAGGCGAGTTAAAAAAAATTTCTCGAATGTTGTGGATTTGTGAATTAATTTTCGATATATTTTCTTTATATAATGATGACATTTTATGGGAATTTCTGCAGCATGGTTGTCTTCAAATTTTCTTATATGACAGCAGCTTAGCTTTTCTTCTATGTATATATATTGGAAATACGTATGCAAATATTTCGCCTCAGTATTTGGTAAAATGTAGCGGACTCGGCGAGTTTTGGCGAGATTTATAAATTTCTAGAGTTTTTGTGGAATGGCGAAATAATTCACGATGAACATATTTTCTTCTTAGAAAGACGACATTTCATCGAAGATTTTAAAGAAATAATTTACTTGAAATATATTTTCTTAATTGAAAGACGATATTTAATTCAAATGTTTGCAGCCTGACTGCCTTCTATTTTCCATGTATAACAGCAGCTTAGATTTTCTGCATTATATTGAAAATATATCTGCAAATATTTTGTCTGTATGGCAAAATTCAGCTGAATTTGAGTTTTGGCTAGTCTTTGGAATTTACAGCATTTTGGCTAGTTTTTGGAATTTTTAGCATTTTGGCTAGTTTTTGGAATTTCCAGCA
Source organism: Amaurobius ferox (assembly GCA_951213105.1). Lineage (NCBI taxonomy): Eukaryota > Metazoa > Arthropoda > Arachnida > Araneae > Amaurobiidae > Amaurobius > Amaurobius ferox. Next base: position 59,436 of record CATNUR010000017.1, on the reverse strand, counting down.
TTTTGTGCAATGTAGTAATACCTTAAGACAAACGTAATTTCTTTTTAGAACGACGACATATTTTCGCGATTTTTCTAGAGTGACTCTCTGTATACTATTTCCGTAAATAACAACAGCTTAGATTTTCTGTTCTTTATACTGGAAATATATTTGCAAATATTTTCTTTTATTAGGTAAGGTACAGCGAACTCGGCCTGTTTAGAAAATTTTGAATATTGTAGTCTGTTGAAATGTCCTAGAATAATAGTATTCTCATTTTAGAAAGACGATGTGTAATCTCTATTTTTGTAGCATGATTTTCCTCATCGTACTTTTGTTTATAATAGCAGCTTAGCTTTTCTGCTTTTCGAATTGAGAATACCTGTGCAAATACTTTGGGTATTTGTTTGGAATTTAGGCGAGTTTAAAAAATTTCTCGAATGTTGTGGATTTGTGAATTCATTTTCGATTTTCTTTATATAATGATGACATTTTATGGGAATTTCTGCAGCATGGTTGTCTTCAAATTTTCTTATATGACAGCAGCTTAGCTTTTCTTCTATGTATATATATTGGAAATACGTATGCAAATATTTCGCCTCAGTATTTGGTAAAATGTAGCGGACTCGGCGAGTTTTGACGAGATTTATAAATTTCTGGAGTTTTTGTGGAATGGCGAAATAATTCACGATGAACATATTTTCTTCTTAGAAAGACGACATTTCATCGAGGATTTTAAAGAAATAATTTACTTGAAATATATTTTTTTAATTGAAAGACGATATTTAATTCAAATGTTTACAGCCTGACTGCCTTCTATTTTCCATGTATAACAGCAGCTTAGATTTTTTGCATTATATTGAAAATATATCTGCAAATATTTTGTCTGTATGGCAAAATTCAGTTGAATTTGAGTCTTGGCTAGTCTTTGGAATTTACAGCATTTTGGCTTGTTTTTGGAATTTACAGCATTTTGGCTAGTTTTTGGAATTTTTAGCATTTTGGCTAGTTTTTGGAATTTCCAGCATTTTGTGCAATGTAGTAATACCTTAAGACAAACGTAATTTCTTTTTAGAACGACGACATATTTTCGCGATTTTTGTAGAGTGACTCTCTGTATACTATTTCCGTAAATAAAAACAGCTTAGATTTTCTGTTTTTTATACTGGAAATATATTTGCAAATATTTTCTTTTATTTGGTAAAGTACAGCGAACTCGGCCTGTTTAGAAAATTTTGAATATTGTAGTCTGTTGAAATGCCCTAGAATAATAGTATTCTCATTTTAGAAAGACGATGTGTAATCTCTATTTTTGTAGCATGATTTTCTTCATCGTACTTTTGTTTATAATAGCAGCTTAGCTTTTCTGCTTTTCGAATTGAGAATACCTGTGCAAATACTTTGGGTATTTGTTTGGAATTTAGGCGAGTTTAAAAAATTTCTCGAATGTTGTGTATTTGTGAATTCATTTTCGATTTTCTTTATATGATGATGACATTTTATGGGAATTTCTGCAGCATGTTTGTCTTCAAATTTTCTTATATGACAGCAGCTTAGATTCTCTGCTATATATATATATTGGAAATACGTATGCAAATATTTTTCCGATGTATTTGGTAAAATGTAGCAGACTTGGCGAGTTTTGGCGAGATTTAGAAATTTCTAGAGTTTTGTGGAAAGGAGAAATAATTCACGATAAATATATTTTCTTCTTAGAAAGACGACATTTCATCGAGAATTTGCATCATAGGGCGATTTGAAGCCATTATACAACAATCGAGTTTCATAATTTTTCTGGCATTGGTATAATGGGAAAAAATACCAGTAAATTTTTAGATTTATTCCCATATAATTGTTGAATTTTAATGTAGTCTGGGTCATTTTTTTTGTAAGCGTAATGCCATTTACATGGTTAGGTGTTCAATGTTACGTCTTTGATTATTCATTTATTAGGTTAATTTCTGTCGAAATATTACTATATTGCACAAAATTTATATTCATTAGCACAATATCGTAGATTTCTTTTCAAACTAACGCCTTGCAAATAAGTTGCTTCCTTTCTTTTTGAGTGTTAGTACATAAATTAGAAGAAATTAGTATGTGTTTCATTTTGCTCTAGAATCACACATGCTTCGAGGTACTTTGTTGAGAGAGAAATTACATTTAATCAGGATTTTTGCAATATGACTGCCTTTAAATTTTTTATATAACAGCAGCTTAGATTTTCTGCTTTATATATTGGAAATACCTGTGCAAATCTTTTTGCCACGTATTTTGTAAAATGCAGCACATTTTGAAAGAGTTTGGGCGAGATTTAGATATTTCTAGAGTTTTATGGAATGGAGAAATAATTCTTTTTGCTCTAGAATAACACATGCTTCGAGGTACATTGTTGAAAGAGAAATTACATTTAATCAGGATTTTTGCAATATGACTGCTTTTAAATTTTTTACATAACAGCAGCTTAGATTTTCTGCTTTATATATTGGAAATATCTGTGCAAATGTTTTTGCCAAGTATTTTGTAAAATGCAGCATAATTTGAAAGATTTTGCGAGTTTTCGAATGTTCTTGAATTTCCTGGAATGGAGATATAATAAAGTTATTTTAATTTCATTTGTGCAAAAACGTCATTTAAAGTAGATGTTTGCATTAGGACTGCATTTGAAGTATTTTCTTGTATAAGAGCAGCTTAGCTTTTTTGCTACATATATATTGGAAAACGTGTGCAAATATTTGGGCGATGCAGCAGAACTAGTGAGATTTAGAAATTTCTAGAATCTTGTGGATTGGAGAAATAGCATAAGACATACGTATTTATTTAATGTCTGCATTTGACCGCGATTTTTGAAGCATGACTTCCTTTATAGCATTTTCCCACATAAAAGCAGCTTAGATTATCTGCTATATATTTTGGTAATATTTGTACATATATTTTGGCTGCTTTTTTGATAAAATGTAGCAGACATGGAGAATTTTGGCAATACCTGTGCCAATATTTTGTCGATTTAGTTAGTGATTTGCTGACTGCGACTTTCGGAGCAATTTAGAGTTTTCAAGAATTTTGTGGATTGGAGAAATAATTTACCTTAAATACATTTTCTTAATTGAAAGACGGTATTTAATTCAAATTTTTGTAGCCTGACTGCCTTCTATTTTCCATATATAACAGCAGCTTAGATTTTCTGCATTAAATTGAAAATATCTCTGCAAATATTTTGTCTGTATGGCAAAATTCGGCAGAATTAGAGTTTTGGCTAGTTTTTGGAATTTCCGGCATTTTGGCTAGTTTTTGGAATTTCCAGCATTTTGTGCAATGTAGTAATAACTTCGTACAACAATCGTAATTTCTTTTTAGAACGACGACATATTTTCGCAATTTTTGGAGAATGACTTTCTGTATACTATTTCCGTAAATAACAGCATCTTAGATTTTCTTCTCTTTATACGGGAAATATATTTGGAAATATTTTCATTTATTTGGTAAAGTGCAGCGAACTCGGCCAGTTTAAGAAATTTTGATTATTGTAGTGTGTTTGAAATGCCCTAGAATAAATAGTATTCTCATTTTAGAACGACTATGTGTAATCGCTATCTTTGTAGCATGTTTTTCTTCATCGGACTTTTGTACATAATAGCAGCTTAGCTTTTCTGCTTTACGTATTGAGAATACTTGTGAAAATATTTTGGCGATTTGTTTGGAACTTAGGCGAGTTAAAAAAAATTTCTCGAATGTTGTGGATTTGTGAATTAATTTTCGATATATTTTCTTTATATAATGATGACATTTTATGGGAATTTCTGCAGCATGGTTGTCTTCAAATTTTCTTATATGACAGCAGCTTAGCTTTTCTTCTATGTATATATATTGGAAATACGTATGCAAATATTTCGCCTCAGTATTTGGTAAAATGTAGCGGACTCGGCGAGTTTTGGCGAGATTTATAAATTTCTAGAGTTTTTGTGGAATGGCGAAATAATTCACGATGAACATATTTTCTTCTTAGAAAGACGACATTTCATCGAGGATTTTAAAGAAATAATTTACTTGAAATATATTTTCTTAATTGAAAGACGATATTTAATTCAAATGTTTGCAGCCTGACTGCCTTCTATTTTCCATGTATAACAGCAGCTTAGATTTTCTGCATTATATTGAAAATATATCTGCAAATATTTTGTCTGTATGGCAAAATTCAGCTGAATTTGAGTTTTGGCTAGTCTTTGGAATTTACAGCATTTTGGCTAGTTTTTGGAATTTTTAGCATTTTGGCTAGTTTTTGGAATTTCCAGCATTTTGTGCAATGTAGTAATACCTTAAGACAAACGTAATTTCTTTTTAGAACGACGACATATTTTCGCGATTTTTGTAGAGTGACTCTCTGTATACTATTTCCGTAAATAACAACAGCTTAGATTTTCTGTTCTTTATACTGGAAATATATTTGCAAATATTTTCTTTTATTAGGTAAGGTACAGCGAACTCGGCCTGTTTAGAAAATTTTGAATATTGTAGTCTGTTGAAATGCCCTAGAATAATAGTATTCTCATTTTAGAAAGACGATGTGTAATCTCTATTTTTGTAGCATGATTTTCCTCATCGTACTTTTGTTTATAATAGCAGCTTAGCTTTTCTGCTTTTCGAATTGAGAATACCTGTGCAAATACTTTGGGTATTTGTTTGGAATTTAGGCGAGTTTAAAAAATTTCTCGAATGTTGTGGATTTGTGAATTCATTTTCGATTTTCTTTATATAATGATGACATTTTATGGGAATTTCTGCAGCATGTTTGTCTTCAAATTTTCTTATATGACAGCAGCTTAGATTCTCTGCTATATATATATATATTGGAAATACGTATGCAAATATTTTTCCGATGTATTTGGTAAAACGTAGCAGACTTGGCGAGTTTTGGCGAGATTTAGAAATTTCTAGAGTTTTGTGGAAAGGAGAAATAATTCACGATAAATATATTTTCTTCTTAGAAAGACGACATTTCATCGAGAATTTGCATCATAGGGCGATTTGAAGCCATTATACAACAATCGAGTTTCATAATTTTTCTGGCATTGGTATAATGGGGAAAAATACCAGTAAATTTTTAGATTTATTCCCATATAATTGTTGAATTTTAATGTAGTCTGGGTCATTTTTTTTGTAAGCGTAATGCCATTTACATGGTTAGGTGTTCAATGTTACGTCTTTGATTATTCATTTATTAGGTTAATTTCTGTCGAAATATTACTATATTGCACAAAATTTATATTCATTAGCACAATATCGTAGATTTCTTTTCAAACTAACGCCTTGCAAATAAGTTGCTTCCTTTCTTTTTGAGTGTTAGTACTAAAATTAGAAGAAATTAGTATGTGTTTCTTTTTGCTCTAGAATCACACATGCTTCGAGGTACTTTGTTGAGAGAGAAATTACATTTAATCAGGATTTTTGCAATATGACTGCCTTTAAATTTTTTATATAACAGCAGCTTAGATTTTCTGCTTTATATATTGGAAATACCTGTGCAAATCTTTTTGCCACGTATTTTGTAAAATGCAGCACATTTTGAAAGAGTTTGGGCGAGATTTAGATATTTCTAGAGTTTTATGGAATGGAGAAATAATTCTTTTTGCTCTAGAATAACACATGCTTCGAGGTACATTGTTGAAAGAGAAATTACATTTAATCAGGATTTTTGCATTATGACTGCCTTTAAATTTTTTACATAACAGCAGCTTAGATTTTCTGCTTTATATATTGGAAATACCTGTGCAAATGTTTTTGCCAAGTATTTTGTAAAATGCAGCATAATTTGAAAGATTTTGCGAGTTTTCGAATGTTCTTGAATTTCCTGGAATGGAGATATAATAAAGTTATTTTCATTTCATTTGTGCAAAAACGTCATTTAAAGTAGATGTTTGCATTAGGACTGCATTTGAAGTATTTTCTTGTATAAGAGCAGCTTAGCTTTTCTGCTACATATATATTGGAAGAACGTGTGCAAATATTTTGGCGATGCAGCAGAACTAGTGAGATTTAGAAATTTCTAGAATCTTGTGGATTGGAGAAATAGCATAAGACATACGTATTTATTTAATGTCTGCATTTGACCGCGATTTTTGAAGCATGACTTCCTTTATAGCATTTTCCCACATAAAAGCAGCTTAGATTATCTGCTATATATTTTGGTAATATTGTACATTTATTTTGGCTGCTTTTTTGATAAAATGTAGCAGACATGGAGAATTTTGGCAATACCTGTGCCAATATTTTGTCGATTTAGTTAGTGATTTGCTGACTGCGACTTTCGGAGCAATTTAGAGTTTTCAAGAATTTTGTGGATTGGAGAAATAATTTACCTTAAATACATTTTCTTAATTGAAAGACTGTATTTAATTCAAATTTTTGTAGCCTGACTGCCTTCTATTTTCCATATATAACAGCAGCTTAGATTTTCTGCAATAAATTGAAAATATCTCTGCAAATATTTTGTCTGTATGGCAAAATTCGGCAGAATTAGAGTTTTGGCTAGTTTTTGGAATTTCCGGCATTTTGGCTAGTTTTTGGAATTTCCAGCATTTTGTGCAATGTAGTAATAACTTCGTACAACAATCGTAATTTCTTTTTAGAACGACGACATATTTTCGCAATTTTTGTAGAATGACTTTCTGTATACTATTTCCGTAAATAACAGCATCTTAGATTTTCTTCTCTTTACACGGGAAATGTATTTGGAAATATTTTGATTTATTTGGTAAAGTGCAGCGAACTCGGCCAGTTTAAGAAATTTTGATTATTGTAGTGTGTTTGGAATGTCCTAGAATAAATAGTATTCTCATTTTAGAAAGACTATGTGTAATCGCTATTTTTGTAGCATGTTTTTCTTCATCGGACTTTTGTACATAATAGCAGCTTAGCTTTTCTGCTTTTCATATTGAGAATACTTGTGAAAATATTTTGGAGATTTGTTTGGAACTTAGGCGAGTTAAAAAAATTTCTCGAATGTTGTGGATTTGTGAATTAATTTTCGATATATTTTCTTTATATAATGATGACATTTTATGGGAATTTCTGCAGCATGGTTGTCTTCAAATTTTCTTATATGACAGCAGCTTAGCTTTTCTTCTATGTATATATATTGGAAATACGTATGCAAATATTTCGCCTCAGTATTTGGTAAAATGTAGCGGACTCGGCGAGTTTTGACGAGATTTATAAATTTCTAGAGTTTTTGTGGAATGGCGAAATAATTCACGATGAACATATTTTCTTCTTAGAAAGACGACATTTCATCGAGGATTTTAAAGAAATAATTTACTTGAAATATATTTTTTTAATTGAAAGACGATATTTAATTCAAATGTTTACAGCCTGACTGCCTTCTATTTTCCATGTATAACAGCAGCTTAGATTTTTTGCATTATATTGAAAATATATCTGCAAATATTTTGTCTGTATGGCAAAATTCAGCTGAATTTGAGTCTTGGCTAGTCTTTGGAATTTACAGCATTTTGGCTTGTTTTTGGAATTTACAGCATTTTGGCTAGTTTTTGGAATTTTTAGCATTTTGGCTAGTTTTTGGAATTTCCAGCATTTTGTGCAATGTAGTAATACCTTAAGACAAACGTAATTTCTTTTTAGAACGACGACATATTTTCGCGATTTTTGTAGAGTGACTCTCTGTATACTATTTCCGTAAATAACAACAGCTTAGATTTTCTGTTTTTTATACTGGAAATATATTTGCAAATATTTTCTTTTATTTGGTAAAGTACAGCGAACTCGGCCTGTTTAGAAAATTTTGAATATTGTAGTCTGTTGAAATGCCCTAGAATAATAGTATTCTCATTTTAGAAAGACGATGTGTAATCTCTATTTTTGTAGCATGATTTTCCTCATCGTACTTTTGTTTATAATAGCAGCTTAGCTTTTCTGCTTTTCGAATTGAGAATACCTGTGCAAATACTTTGGGTATTTGTTTGGAATTTAGGCGAGTTTAAAAAATTTCTCGAATGTTGTGGATTTGTGAATTCATTTTCGATTTTCTTTTTATGATGATGACATTTTATGGGAATTTCTGCAGCATGTTTGTCTTCAAATTTTCTTATATGACAGCAGCTTAGATTCTCTGCTATATATATATATTGGAAATACGTATGCAAATATTTTTCCGATGTATTTGGTAAAATGTAGCAGACTTGGCGAGTTTTGGCGAGATTTAGAAATTTCTAGAGTTTTGTGGAAAGGAGAAATAATTCACGATAAATATATTTTCTTCTTAGAAAGACGACATTTCATCGAGAATTTGCATCATAGGGCGATTTGAAGCCATTATACAACAATCGAGTTTCATAATTTTTCTGGCATTGGTATAATGGGAAAAAATACCAGTAAATTTTTAGATTTATTCCCATATAATTGTTGAATTTTAATGTAGTCTGGGTCATTTTTTTTGTAAGCGTAATGCCATTTACATGGTTAGGTGTTCAATGTTACGTCTTTGATTATTCATTTATTAGGTTAATTTCTGTCGAAATATTACTATATTGCACAAAATTTATATTCATTAGCACAATATCGTAGATTTCTTTTCAAACTAACGCCTTGCAAATAAGTTGCTTCCTTTCTTTTTGAGTGTTAGTACATAAATTAGAAGAAATTAGTATGTGTTTCTTTTTGCTCTAGAATCACACATGCTTCGAGGTACTTTGTTGAGAGAGAAATTACATTTAATCAGGATTTTTGCAATATGACTGCCTTTAAATTTTTTATATAACAGCAGCTTAGATTTTCTGCTTTATATATTGGAAATACCTGTGCAAATCTTTTTGCCACGTATTTTGTAAAATGCAGCACATTTTGAAAGAGTTTGGGCGAGATTTAGATATTTCTAGAGTTTTATGGAATGGAGAAATAATTCTTTTTGCTCTAGAATAACACATGCTTCGAGGTACATTGTTGAAAGAGAAATTACATTTAATCAGGATTTTTGCAATATGACTGCTTTTAAATTTTTTACATAACAGCAGCTTAGATTTTCTGCTTTATATATTGGAAATACCTGTGCAAATGTTTTTGCCAAGTATTTTGTAAAATGCAGCATAATTTGAAAGATTTTGCGAGTTTTCGAATGTTCTTGAATTTCCTGGAATGGAGATATAATAAAGTTATTTTAATTTCATTTGTGCAAAAACGTCATTTAAAGTAGATGTTTGCATTAGGACTGCATTTGAAGTATTTTCTTGTATAAGAGCAGCTTAGCTTTTCTGCTACATATATATTGGAAGAACGTGTGCAAATATTTGGGCGATGCAGCAGAACTAGTGAGATTTAGAAATTTCTAGAATCTTGTGGATTGGAGAAATAGCATAAGACATACGTATTTATTTAATGTCTGCATTTGACCGCGATTTTTGAAGCATGACTTCCTTTATAGCATTTTCCCACATAAAAGCAGCTTAGATTATCTGCTATATATTTTGGTAATATTTGTACATATATTTTGGCTGCTTTTTTGATAAAATGTAGCAGACATGGAGAATTTTGGCAATACCTGTGCCAATATTTTGTCGATTTAGTTAGTGATTTGCTGACTGCGACTTTCGGAGCAATTTAGAGTTTTCAAGAATTTTGTGGATTGGAGAAATAATTTACCTTAAATACATTTTCTTAATTGAAAGACGGTATTTAATTCAAATTTTTGTAGCCTGACTGCCTTCTATTTTCCATATATAACAGCAGCTTAGATTTTCTGCATTAAATTGAAAATATCTCTGCAAATATTTTGTCTGTATGGCAAAATTCGGCAGAATTAGAGTTTTGGCTAGTTTTTGGAATTTCCGGTATTTTGGCTAGTTTTTGGAATTTCCAGCATTTTGTGCAATGTAGTAATAACTTCGTACAACAATCGTAATTTCTTTTTAGAACGACGACATATTTTCGCAATTTTTGGAGAATGACTTTCTGTATACTATTTCCGTAAATAACAGCATCTTAGATTTTCTTCTCTTTATACGGGAAATATATTTGGAAATATTTTCATTTATTTGGTAAAGTGCAGCGAACTCGGCCAGTTTAAGAAATTTTGATTATTGTAGTGTGTTTGAAATGCCCTAGAATAAATAGTATTCTCATTTTAGAACGACTATGTGTAATCGCTATCTTTGTAGCATGTTTTTCTTCATCGGACTTTTGTACATAATAGCAGCTTAGCTTTTCTGCTTTACGTATTGAGAATACTTGTGAAAATATTTTGGCGATTTGTTTGGAACTTAGGCGAGTTAAAAAAAATTTCTCGAATGTTGTGGATTTGTGAATTAATTTTCGATATATTTTCTTTATATAATGATGACATTTTATGGGAATTTCTGCAGCATGGTTGTCTTCAAATTTTCTTATATGACAGCAGCTTAGCTTTTCTTCTATGTATATATATTGGAAATACGTATGCAAATATTTCGCCTCAGTATTTGGTAAAATGTAGCGGACTCGGCGAGTTTTGGCGAGATTTATAAATTTCTAGAGTTTTTGTGGAATGGCGAAATAATTCACGATGAACATATTTTCTTCTTAGAAAGACGACATTTCATCGAAGATTTTAAAGAAATAATTTACTTGAAATATATTTTCTTAATTGAAAGACGATATTTAATTCAAATGTTTGCAGCCTGACTGCCTTCTATTTTCCATGTATAACAGCAGCTTAGATTTTCTGCATTATATTGAAAATATATCTGCAAATATTTTGTCTGTATGGCAAAATTCAGCTGAATTTGAGTTTTGGCTAGTCTTTGGAATTTACAGCATTTTGGCTAGTTTTTGGAATTTTTAGCATTTTGGCTAGTTTTTGGAATTTCCAGCATTTTGTGCAATGTAGTAATACCTTAAGACAAACGTAATTTCTTTTTAGAACGACGACATATTTTCGCGATTTTTGTAGAGTGACTCTCTGTATACTATTTCCGTAAATAACAACAGCTTAGATTTTCTGTTCTTTATACTGGAAATATGTTTGCAAATATTTTCTTTTATTAGGTAAGGTACAGCGAACTCGGCCTGTTTAGAAAATTTTGAATATTGTAGTCTGTTGAAATGTCCTAGAATAATAGTATTCTCATTTTAGAAAGACGATGTGTAATCTCTATTTTTGTAGCATGATTTTCCTCATCGTACTTTTGTTTATAATAGCAGCTTAGCTTTTCTGCTTTTCGAATTGAGAATACCTGTGCAAATACTTTGGGTATTTGTTTGGAATTTAGGCGAGTTTAAAAAATTTCTCGAATGTTGTGGATTTGTGAATTCATTTTCGATTTTCTTTATATAATGATGACATTTTATGGGAATTTCTGCAGCATGGTTGTCTTCAAATTTTCTTATATGACAGCAGCTTAGCTTTTCTTCTATGTATATATATTGGAAATACGTATGCAAATATTTCGCCTCAGTATTTGGTAAAATGTAGCGGACTCGGCGAGTTTTGACGAGATTTATAAATTTCTGGAGTTTTTGTGGAATGGCGAAATAATTCACGATGAACATATTTTCTTCTTAGAAAGACGACATTTCATCGAGGATTTTAAAGAAATAATTTACTTGAAATATATTTTTTTAATTGAAAGACGATATTTAATTCAAATGTTTACAGCCTGACTGCCTTCTATTTTCCATGTATAACAGCAGCTTAGATTTTTTGCATTATATTGAAAATATATCTGCAAATATTTTGTCTGTATGGCAAAATTCAGTTGAATTTGAGTCTTGGCTAGTCTTTGGAATTTACAGCATTTTGGATTGTTTTTGGAATTTACAGCATTTTGGCTAGTTTTTGGAATTTTTAGCATTTTGGCTAGTTTTTGGAATTTCCAGCATTTTGTGCAATGTAGTAATACCTTAAGACAAACGTAATTTCTTTTTAGAACGACGACATATTTTCGCGATTTTTGTAGAGTGACTCTCTGTATACTATTTCCGTAAATAAAAACAGCTTAGATTTTCTGTTTTTTATACTGGAAATATATTTGCAAATATTTTCTTTTATTTGGTAAAGTACAGCGAACTCGGCCTGTTTAGAAAATTTTGAATATTGTAGTCTGTTGAAATGCCCTAGAATAATAGTATTCTCATTTTAGAAAGACGATGTGTAATCTCTATTTTTGTAGCATGATTTTCTTCATCGTACTTTTGTTTATAATAGCAGCTTAGCTTTTCTGCTTTTCGAATTGAGAATACCTGTGCAAATACTTTGGGTATTTGTTTGGAATTTAGGCGAGTTTAAAAAATTTCTCGAATGTTGTGTATTTGTGAATTCATTTTCGATTTTCTTTATATGATGATGACATTTTATGGGAATTTCTGCAGCATGTTTGTCTTCAAATTTTCTTATATGACAGCAGCTTAGATTCTCTGCTATATATATATATTGGAAATACGTATGCAAATATTTTTCCGATGTATTTGGTAAAATGTAGCAGACTTGGCGAGTTTTGGCGAGATTTAGAAATTTCTAGAGTTTTGTGGAAAGGAGAAATAATTCACGATAAATATATTTTCTTCTTAGAAAGACGACATTTCATCGAGAATTTGCATCATAGGGCGATTTGAAGCCATTATACAACAATCGAGTTTCATAATTTTTCTGGCATTGGTATAATGGGAAAAAATACCAGTAAATTTTTAGATTTATTCCCATATAATTGTTGAATTTTAATGTAGTCTGGGTCATTTTTTTTGTAAGCGTAATGCCATTTACATGGTTAGGTGTTCAATGTTACGTCTTTGATTATTCATTTATTAGGTTAATTTCTGTCGAAATATTACTATATTGCACAAAATTTATATTCATTAGCACAATATCGTAGATTTCTTTTCAAACTAACGCCTTGCAAATAAGTTGCTTCCTTTCTTTTTGAGTGTTAGTACATAAATTAGAAGAAATTAGTATGTGTTTCATTTTGCTCTAGAATCACACATGCTTCGAGGTACTTTGTTGAGAGAGAAATTACATTTAATCAGGATTTTTGCAATATGACTGCCTTTAAATTTTTTATATAACAGCAGCTTAGATTTTCTGCTTTATATATTGGAAATACCTGTGCAAATCTTTTTGCCACGTATTTTGTAAAATGCAGCACATTTTGAAAGAGTTTGGGCGAGATTTAGATATTTCTAGAGTTTTATGGAATGGAGAAATAATTCTTTTTGCTCTAGAATAACACATGCTTCGAGGTACATTGTTGAAAGAGAAATTACATTTAATCAGGATTTTTGCAATATGACTGCTTTTAAATTTTTTACATAACAGCAGCTTAGATTTTCTGCTTTATATATTGGAAATATCTGTGCAAATGTTTTTGCCAAGTATTTTGTAAAATGCAGCATAATTTGAAAGATTTTGCGAGTTTTCGAATGTTCTTGAATTTCCTGGAATGGAGATATAATAAAGTTATTTTAATTTCATTTGTGCAAAAACGTCATTTAAAGTAGATGTTTGCATTAGGACTGCATTTGAAGTATTTTCTTGTATAAGAGCAGCTTAGCTTTTTTGCTACATATATATTGGAAAACGTGTGCAAATATTTGGGCGATGCAGCAGAACTAGTGAGATTTAGAAATTTCTAGAATCTTGTGGATTGGAGAAATAGCATAAGACATACGTATTTATTTAATGTCTGCATTTGACCGCGATTTTTGAAGCATGACTTCCTTTATAGCATTTTCCCACATAAAAGCAGCTTAGATTATCTGCTATATATTTTGGTAATATTTGTACATATATTTTGGCTGCTTTTTTGATAAAATGTAGCAGACATGGAGAATTTTGGCAATACCTGTGCCAATATTTTGTCGATTTAGTTAGTGATTTGCTGACTGCGACTTTCGGAGCAATTTAGAGTTTTCAAGAATTTTGTGGATTGGAGAAATAATTTACCTTAAATACATTTTCTTAATTGAAAGACGGTATTTAATTCAAATTTTTGTAGCCTGACTGCCTTCTATTTTCCATATATAACAGCAGCTTAGATTTTCTGCATTAAATTGAAAATATCTCTGCAAATATTTTGTCTGTATGGCAAAATTCGGCAGAATTAGAGTTTTGGCTAGTTTTTGGAATTTCCGGCATTTTGGCTAGTTTTTGGAATTTCCAGCATTTTGTGCAATGTAGTAATAACTTCGTACAACAATCGTAATTTCTTTTTAGAACGACGACATATTTTCGCAATTTTTGGAGAATGACTTTCTGTATACTATTTCCGTAAATAACAGCATCTTAGATTTTCTTCTCTTTATACGGGAAATATATTTGGAAATATTTTCATTTATTTGGTAAAGTGCAGCGAACTCGGCCAGTTTAAGAAATTTTGATTATTGTAGTGTGTTTGAAATGCCCTAGAATAAATAGTATTCTCATTTTAGAACGACTATGTGTAATCGCTATCTTTGTAGCATGTTTTTCTTCATCGGACTTTTGTACATAATAGCAGCTTAGCTTTTCTGCTTTACGTATTGAGAATACTTGTGAAAATATTTTGGCGATTTGTTTGGAACTTAGGCGAGTTAAAAAAAATTTCTCGAATGTTGTGGATTTGTGAATTAATTTTCGATATATTTTCTTTATATAATGATGACATTTTATGGGAATTTCTGCAGCATGGTTGTCTTCAAATTTTCTTATATGACAGCAGCTTAGCTTTTCTTCTATGTATATATATTGGAAATACGTATGCAAATATTTCGCCTCAGTATTTGGTAAAATGTAGCGGACTCGGCGAGTTTTGGCGAGATTTATAAATTTCTAGAGTTTTTGTGGAATGGCGAAATAATTCACGATGAACATATTTTCTTCTTAGAAAGACGACATTTCATCGAGGATTTTAAAGAAATAATTTACTTGAAATATATTTTCTTAATTGAAAGACGATATTTAATTCAAATGTTTGCAGCCTGACTGCCTTCTATTTTCCATGTATAACAGCAGCTTAGATTTTCTGCATTATATTGAAAATATATCTGCAAATATTTTGTCTGTATGGCAAAATTCAGCTGAATTTGAGTTTTGGCTAGTCTTTGGAATTTACAGCATTTTGGCTAGTTTTTGGAATTTTTAGCATTTTGGCTAGTTTTTGGAATTTCCAGCATTTTGTGCAATGTAGTAATACCTTAAGACAAACGTAATTTCTTTTTAGAACGACGACATATTTTCGCGATTTTTGTAGAGTGACTCTCTGTATACTATTTCCGTAAATAACAACAGCTTAGATTTTCTGTTCTTTATACTGGAAATATATTTGCAAATATTTTCTTTTATTAGGTAAGGTACAGCGAACTCGGCCTGTTTAGAAAATTTTGAATATTGTAGTCTGTTGAAATGCCCTAGAATAATAGTATTCTCATTTTAGAAAGACGATGTGTAATCTCTATTTTTGTAGCATGATTTTCCTCATCGTACTTTTGTTTATAATAGCAGCTTAGCTTTTCTGCTTTTCGAATTGAGAATACCTGTGCAAATACTTTGGGTATTTGTTTGGAATTTAGGCGAGTTTAAAAAATTTCTCGAATGTTGTGGATTTGTGAATTCATTTTCGATTTTCTTTATATAATGATGACATTTTATGGGAATTTCTGCAGCATGTTTGTCTTCAAATTTTCTTATATGACAGCAGCTTAGATTCTCTGCTATATATATATATATTGGAAATACGTATGCAAATATTTTTCCGATGTATTTGGTAAAACGTAGCAGACTTGGCGAGTTTTGGCGAGATTTAGAAATTTCTAGAGTTTTGTGGAAAGGAGAAATAATTCACGATAAATATATTTTCTTCTTAGAAAGACGACATTTCATCGAGAATTTGCATCATAGGGCGATTTGAAGCCATTATACAACAATCGAGTTTCATAATTTTTCTGGCATTGGTATAATGGGGAAAAATACCAGTAAATTTTTAGATTTATTCCCATATAATTGTTGAATTTTAATGTAGTCTGGGTCA
The DNA here is from genome assembly GCA_951213105.1 of Amaurobius ferox. NCBI lineage: Eukaryota > Metazoa > Arthropoda > Arachnida > Araneae > Amaurobiidae > Amaurobius > Amaurobius ferox. The sequence goes on along the minus strand of CATNUR010000017.1, from coordinate 43,471 downwards.
TTTTTTTTGTAAGCGTAATGCCATTTACATGGTTAGGTGTTCAATGTTACGTCTTTGATTATTCATTTATTAGGTTAATTTCTGTCGAAATATTACTATATTGCACAAAATTTATATTCATTAGCACAATATCGTAGATTTCTTTTCAAACTAACGCCTTGCAAATAAGTTGCTTCCTTTCTTTTTGAGTGTTAGTACTAAAATTAGAAGAAATTAGTATGTGTTTCTTTTTGCTCTAGAATCACACATGCTTCGAGGTACTTTGTTGAGAGAGAAATTACATTTAATCAGGATTTTTGCAATATGACTGCCTTTAAATTTTTTATATAACAGCAGCTTAGATTTTCTGCTTTATATATTGGAAATACCTGTGCAAATCTTTTTGCCACGTATTTTGTAAAATGCAGCACATTTTGAAAGAGTTTGGGCGAGATTTAGATATTTCTAGAGTTTTATGGAATGGAGAAATAATTCTTTTTGCTCTAGAATAACACATGCTTCGAGGTACATTGTTGAAAGAGAAATTACATTTAATCAGGATTTTTGCATTATGACTGCCTTTAAATTTTTTACATAACAGCAGCTTAGATTTTCTGCTTTATATATTGGAAATACCTGTGCAAATGTTTTTGCCAAGTATTTTGTAAAATGCAGCATAATTTGAAAGATTTTGCGAGTTTTCGAATGTTCTTGAATTTCCTGGAATGGAGATATAATAAAGTTATTTTCATTTCATTTGTGCAAAAACGTCATTTAAAGTAGATGTTTGCATTAGGACTGCATTTGAAGTATTTTCTTGTATAAGAGCAGCTTAGCTTTTCTGCTACATATATATTGGAAGAACGTGTGCAAATATTTTGGCGATGCAGCAGAACTAGTGAGATTTAGAAATTTCTAGAATCTTGTGGATTGGAGAAATAGCATAAGACATACGTATTTATTTAATGTCTGCATTTGACCGCGATTTTTGAAGCATGACTTCCTTTATAGCATTTTCCCACATAAAAGCAGCTTAGATTATCTGCTATATATTTTGGTAATATTGTACATTTATTTTGGCTGCTTTTTTGATAAAATGTAGCAGACATGGAGAATTTTGGCAATACCTGTGCCAATATTTTGTCGATTTAGTTAGTGATTTGCTGACTGCGACTTTCGGAGCAATTTAGAGTTTTCAAGAATTTTGTGGATTGGAGAAATAATTTACCTTAAATACATTTTCTTAATTGAAAGACTGTATTTAATTCAAATTTTTGTAGCCTGACTGCCTTCTATTTTCCATATATAACAGCAGCTTAGATTTTCTGCAATAAATTGAAAATATCTCTGCAAATATTTTGTCTGTATGGCAAAATTCGGCAGAATTAGAGTTTTGGCTAGTTTTTGGAATTTCCGGCATTTTGGCTAGTTTTTGGAATTTCCAGCATTTTGTGCAATGTAGTAATAACTTCGTACAACAATCGTAATTTCTTTTTAGAACGACGACATATTTTCGCAATTTTTGTAGAATGACTTTCTGTATACTATTTCCGTAAATAACAGCATCTTAGATTTTCTTCTCTTTACACGGGAAATGTATTTGGAAATATTTTGATTTATTTGGTAAAGTGCAGCGAACTCGGCCAGTTTAAGAAATTTTGATTATTGTAGTGTGTTTGGAATGTCCTAGAATAAATAGTATTCTCATTTTAGAAAGACTATGTGTAATCGCTATTTTTGTAGCATGTTTTTCTTCATCGGACTTTTGTACATAATAGCAGCTTAGCTTTTCTGCTTTTCATATTGAGAATACTTGTGAAAATATTTTGGAGATTTGTTTGGAACTTAGGCGAGTTAAAAAAATTTCTCGAATGTTGTGGATTTGTGAATTAATTTTCGATATATTTTCTTTATATAATGATGACATTTTATGGGAATTTCTGCAGCATGGTTGTCTTCAAATTTTCTTATATGACAGCAGCTTAGCTTTTCTTCTATGTATATATATTGGAAATACGTATGCAAATATTTCGCCTCAGTATTTGGTAAAATGTAGCGGACTCGGCGAGTTTTGACGAGATTTATAAATTTCTAGAGTTTTTGTGGAATGGCGAAATAATTCACGATGAACATATTTTCTTCTTAGAAAGACGACATTTCATCGAGGATTTTAAAGAAATAATTTACTTGAAATATATTTTTTTAATTGAAAGACGATATTTAATTCAAATGTTTACAGCCTGACTGCCTTCTATTTTCCATGTATAACAGCAGCTTAGATTTTTTGCATTATATTGAAAATATATCTGCAAATATTTTGTCTGTATGGCAAAATTCAGCTGAATTTGAGTCTTGGCTAGTCTTTGGAATTTACAGCATTTTGGCTTGTTTTTGGAATTTACAGCATTTTGGCTAGTTTTTGGAATTTTTAGCATTTTGGCTAGTTTTTGGAATTTCCAGCATTTTGTGCAATGTAGTAATACCTTAAGACAAACGTAATTTCTTTTTAGAACGACGACATATTTTCGCGATTTTTGTAGAGTGACTCTCTGTATACTATTTCCGTAAATAACAACAGCTTAGATTTTCTGTTTTTTATACTGGAAATATATTTGCAAATATTTTCTTTTATTTGGTAAAGTACAGCGAACTCGGCCTGTTTAGAAAATTTTGAATATTGTAGTCTGTTGAAATGCCCTAGAATAATAGTATTCTCATTTTAGAAAGACGATGTGTAATCTCTATTTTTGTAGCATGATTTTCCTCATCGTACTTTTGTTTATAATAGCAGCTTAGCTTTTCTGCTTTTCGAATTGAGAATACCTGTGCAAATACTTTGGGTATTTGTTTGGAATTTAGGCGAGTTTAAAAAATTTCTCGAATGTTGTGGATTTGTGAATTCATTTTCGATTTTCTTTTTATGATGATGACATTTTATGGGAATTTCTGCAGCATGTTTGTCTTCAAATTTTCTTATATGACAGCAGCTTAGATTCTCTGCTATATATATATATTGGAAATACGTATGCAAATATTTTTCCGATGTATTTGGTAAAATGTAGCAGACTTGGCGAGTTTTGGCGAGATTTAGAAATTTCTAGAGTTTTGTGGAAAGGAGAAATAATTCACGATAAATATATTTTCTTCTTAGAAAGACGACATTTCATCGAGAATTTGCATCATAGGGCGATTTGAAGCCATTATACAACAATCGAGTTTCATAATTTTTCTGGCATTGGTATAATGGGAAAAAATACCAGTAAATTTTTAGATTTATTCCCATATAATTGTTGAATTTTAATGTAGTCTGGGTCATTTTTTTTGTAAGCGTAATGCCATTTACATGGTTAGGTGTTCAATGTTACGTCTTTGATTATTCATTTATTAGGTTAATTTCTGTCGAAATATTACTATATTGCACAAAATTTATATTCATTAGCACAATATCGTAGATTTCTTTTCAAACTAACGCCTTGCAAATAAGTTGCTTCCTTTCTTTTTGAGTGTTAGTACATAAATTAGAAGAAATTAGTATGTGTTTCATTTTGCTCTAGAATCACACATGCTTCGAGGTACTTTGTTGAGAGAGAAATTACATTTAATCAGGATTTTTGCAATATGACTGCCTTTAAATTTTTTATATAACAGCAGCTTAGATTTTCTGCTTTATATATTGGAAATACCTGTGCAAATCTTTTTGCCACGTATTTTGTAAAATGCAGCACATTTTGAAAGAGTTTGGGCGAGATTTAGATATTTCTAGAGTTTTATGGAATGGAGAAATAATTCTTTTTGCTCTAGAATAACACATGCTTCGAGGTACATTGTTGAAAGAGAAATTACATTTAATCAGGATTTTTGCAATATGACTGCTTTTAAATTTTTTACATAACAGCAGCTTAGATTTTCTGCTTTATATATTGGAAATACCTGTGCAAATGTTTTTGCCAAGTATTTTGTAAAATGCAGCATAATTTGAAAGATTTTGCGAGTTTTCGAATGTTCTTGAATTTCCTGGAATGGAGATATAATAAAGTTATTTTAATTTCATTTGTGCAAAAACGTCATTTAAAGTAGATGTTTGCATTAGGACTGCATTTGAAGTATTTTCTTGTATAAGAGCAGCTTAGCTTTTCTGCTACATATATATTGGAAGAACGTGTGCAAATATTTGGGCGATGCAGCAGAACTAGTGAGATTTAGAAATTTCTAGAATCTTGTGGATTGGAGAAATAGCATAAGACATACGTATTTATTTAATGTCTGCATTTGACCGCGATTTTTGAAGCATGACTTCCTTTATAGCATTTTCCCACATAAAAGCAGCTTAGATTATCTGCTATATATTTTGGTAATATTTGTACATATATTTTGGCTGCTTTTTTGATAAAATGTAGCAGACATGGAGAATTTTGGCAATACCTGTGCCAATATTTTGTCGATTTAGTTAGTGATTTGCTGACTGCGACTTTCGGAGCAATTTAGAGTTTTCAAGAATTTTGTGGATTGGAGAAATAATTTACCTTAAATACATTTTCTTAATTGAAAGACGGTATTTAATTCAAATTTTTGTAGCCTGACTGCCTTCTATTTTCCATATATAACAGCAGCTTAGATTTTCTGCATTAAATTGAAAATATCTCTGCAAATATTTTGTCTGTATGGCAAAATTCGGCAGAATTAGAGTTTTGGCTAGTTTTTGGAATTTCCGGTATTTTGGCTAGTTTTTGGAATTTCCAGCATTTTGTGCAATGTAGTAATAACTTCGTACAACAATCGTAATTTCTTTTTAGAACGACGACATATTTTCGCAATTTTTGGAGAATGACTTTCTGTATACTATTTCCGTAAATAACAGCATCTTAGATTTTCTTCTCTTTATACGGGAAATATATTTGGAAATATTTTCATTTATTTGGTAAAGTGCAGCGAACTCGGCCAGTTTAAGAAATTTTGATTATTGTAGTGTGTTTGAAATGCCCTAGAATAAATAGTATTCTTATTTTAGAACGACTATGTGTAATCGCTATCTTTGTAGCATGTTTTTCTTCATCGGACTTTTGTACATAATAGCAGCTTAGCTTTTCTGCTTTACGTATTGAGAATACTTGTGAAAATATTTTGGCGATTTGTTTGGAACTTAGGCGAGTTAAAAAAAATTTCTCGAATGTTGTGGATTTGTGAATTAATTTTCGATATATTTTCTTTATATAATGATGACATTTTATGGGAATTTCTGCAGCATGGTTGTCTTCAAATTTTCTTATATGACAGCAGCTTAGCTTTTCTTCTATGTATATATATTGGAAATACGTATGCAAATATTTCGCCTCAGTATTTGGTAAAATGTAGCGGACTCGGCGAGTTTTGGCGAGATTTATAAATTTCTAGAGTTTTTGTGGAATGGCGAAATAATTCACGATGAACATATTTTCTTCTTAGAAAGACGACATTTCATCGAGGATTTTAAAGAAATAATTTACTTGAAATATATTTTCTTAATTGAAAGACGATATTTAATTCAAATGTTTGCAGCCTGACTGCCTTCTATTTTCCATGTATAACAGCAGCTTAGATTTTCTGCATTATATTGAAAATATATCTGCAAATATTTTGTCTGTATGGCAAAATTCAGCTGAATTTGAGTTTTGGCTAGTCTTTGGAATTTACAGCATTTTGGCTAGTTTTTGGAATTTTTAGCATTTTGGCTAGTTTTTGGAATTTCCAGCATTTTGTGCAATGTAGTAATACCTTAAGACAAACGTAATTTCTTTTTAGAACGACGACATATTTTCGCGATTTTTGTAGAGTGACTCTCTGTATACTATTTCCGTAAATAACAACAGCTTAGATTTTCTGTTCTTTATACTGGAAATATATTTGCAAATATTTTCTTTTATTAGGCAAGGTACAGCGAACTCGGCCTGTTTAGAAAATTTTGAATATTGTAGTCTGTTGAAATGCCCTAGAATAATAGTATTCTCATTTTAGAAAGACGATGTGTAATCTCTATTTTTGTAGCATGATTTTCCTCATCGTACTTTTGTTTATAATAGCAGCTTAGCTTTTCTGCTTTTCGAATTGAGAATACCTGTGCAAATACTTTGGGTATTTGTTTGGAATTTAGGCGAGTTTAAAAAATTAGATTCTCTGCTATATATATATATTGGAAATACGTATGCAAATATTTTTCCGATGTATTTGGTAAAACGTAGCAGACTTGGCGAGTTTTGGCGAGATTTAGAAATTTCTAGAGTTTTGTGGAAAGGAGAAATAATTCACGATAAATATATTTTCTTCTTAGAAAGACGACATTTCATCGAGAATTTGCATCATAGGGCGATTTGAAGCCATTATACAACAATCGAGTTTCATAATTTTTCTGGCATTGGTATAATGGGGAAAAATACCAGTAAATTTTTAGATTTATTCCCATATAATTGTTGAATTTTAATGTAGTCTGGGTCATTTTTTTTGTAAGCGTAATGCCATTTACATGGTTAGGTGTTCAATGTTACGTCTTTGATTATTCATTTATTAGGTTAATTTCTGTCGAAATATTACTATATTGCACAAAATTTATATTCATTAGCACAATATCGTAGATTTCTTTTCAAACTAACGCCTTGCAAATAAGTTGCTTCCTTTCTTTTTGAGTGTTAGTACATAAATTAGAAGAAATTAGTATGTGTTTCATTTTGCTCTAGAATCACACATGCTTCGAGGTACTTTGTTGAGAGAGAAATTACATTTAATCAGGATTTTTGCAATATGACTGCCTTTAAATTTTTTATATAACAGCAGCTTAGATTTTCTGCTTTATATATTGGAAATACCTGTGCAAATCTTTTTGCCACGTATTTTGTAAAATGCAGCACATTTTGAAAGAGTTTGGGCGAGATTTAGATATTTCTAGAGTTTTATGGAATGGAGAAATAATTCTTTTTGCTCTAGAATAACACATGCTTCGAGGTACATTGTTGAAAGAGAAATTACATTTAATCAGGATTTTTGCAATATGACTGCTTTTAAATTTTTTACATAACAGCAGCTTAGATTTTCTGCTTTATATATTGGAAATATCTGTGCAAATGTTTTTGCCAAGTATTTTGTAAAATGCAGCATAATTTGAAAGATTTTGCGAGTTTTCGAATGTTCTTGAATTTCCTGGAATGGAGATATAATAAAGTTATTTTAATTTCATTTGTGCAAAAACGTCATTTAAAGTAGATGTTTGCATTAGGACTGCATTTGAAGTATTTTCTTGTATAAGAGCAGCTTAGCTTTTTTGCTACATATATATTGGAAAACGTGTGCAAATATTTGGGCGATGCAGCAGAACTAGTGAGATTTAGAAATTTCTAGAATCTTGTGGATTGGAGAAATAGCATAAGACATACGTATTTATTTAATGTCTGCATTTGACCGCGATTTTTGAAGCATGACTTCCTTTATAGCATTTTCCCACATAAAAGCAGCTTAGATTATCTGCTATATATTTTGGTAATATTTGTACATATATTTTGGCTGCTTTTTTGATAAAATGTAGCAGACATGGAGAATTTTGGCAATACCTGTGCCAATATTTTGTCGATTTAGTTAGTGATTTGCTGACTGCGACTTTCGGAGCAATTTAGAGTTTTCAAGAATTTTGTGGATTGGAGAAATAATTTACCTTAAATACATTTTCTTAATTGAAAGACGGTATTTAATTCAAATTTTTGTAGCCTGACTGCCTTCTATTTTCCATATATAACAGCAGCTTAGATTTTCTGCATTAAATTGAAAATATCTCTGCAAATATTTTGTCTGTATGGCAAAATTCGGCAGAATTAGAGTTTTGGCTAGTTTTTGGAATTTCCGGCATTTTGGCTAGTTTTTGGAATTTCCAGCATTTTGTGCAATGTAGTAATAACTTCGTACAACAATCGTAATTTCTTTTTAGAACGACGACATATTTTCGCAATTTTTGGAGAATGACTTTCTGTATACTATTTCCGTAAATAACAGCATCTTAGATTTTCTTCTCTTTATACGGGAAATATATTTGGAAATATTTTCATTTATTTGGTAAAGTGCAGCGAACTCGGCCAGTTTAAGAAATTTTGATTATTGTAGTGTGTTTGAAATGCCCTAGAATAAATAGTATTCTCATTTTAGAACGACTATGTGTAATCGCTATCTTTGTAGCATGTTTTTCTTCATCGGACTTTTGTACATAATAGCAGCTTAGCTTTTCTGCTTTACGTATTGAGAATACTTGTGAAAATATTTTGGCGATTTGTTTGGAACTTAGGCGAGTTAAAAAAAATTTCTCGAATGTTGTGGATTTGTGAATTAATTTTCGATATATTTTCTTTATATAATGATGACATTTTATGGGAATTTCTGCAGCATGGTTGTCTTCAAATTTTCTTATATGACAGCAGCTTAGCTTTTCTTCTATGTATATATATTGGAAATACGTATGCAAATATTTCGCCTCAGTATTTGGTAAAATGTAGCGGACTCGGCGAGTTTTGGCGAGATTTATAAATTTCTAGAGTTTTTGTGGAATGGCGAAATAATTCACGATGAACATATTTTCTTCTTAGAAAGACGACATTTCATCGAGGATTTTAAAGAAATAATTTACTTGAAATATATTTTCTTAATTGAAAGACGATATTTAATTCAAATGTTTGCAGCCTGACTGCCTTCTATTTTCCATGTATAACAGCAGCTTAGATTTTCTGCATTATATTGAAAATATATCTGCAAATATTTTGTCTGTATGGCAAAATTCAGCTGAATTTGAGTTTTGGCTAGTCTTTGGAATTTACAGCATTTTGGCTAGTTTTTGGAATTTTTAGCATTTTGGCTAGTTTTTGGAATTTCCAGCATTTTGTGCAATGTAGTAATACCTTAAGACAAACGTAATTTCTTTTTAGAACGACGACATATTTTCGCGATTTTTGTAGAGTGACTCTCTGTATACTATTTCCGTAAATAACAACAGCTTAGATTTTCTGTTCTTTATACTGGAAATATATTTGCAAATATTTTCTTTTATTAGGTAAGGTACAGCGAACTCGGCCTGTTTAGAAAATTTTGAATATTGTAGTCTGTTGAAATGCCCTAGAATAATAGTATTCTCATTTTAGAAAGACGATGTGTAATCTCTATTTTTGTAGCATGATTTTCCTCATCGTACTTTTGTTTATAATAGCAGCTTAGCTTTTCTGCTTTTCGAATTGAGAATACCTGTGCAAATACTTTGGGTATTTGTTTGGAATTTAGGCGAGTTTAAAAAATTTCTCGAATGTTGTGGATTTGTGAATTCATTTTCGATTTTCTTTATATAATGATGACATTTTATGGGAATTTCTGCAGCATGTTTGTCTTCAAATTTTCTTATATGACAGCAGCTTAGATTCTCTGCTATATATATATATATATTGGAAATACGTATGCAAATATTTTTCCGATGTATTTGGTAAAACGTAGCAGACTTGGCGAGTTTTGGCGAGATTTAGAAATTTCTAGAGTTTTGTGGAAAGGAGAAATAATTCACGATAAATATATTTTCTTCTTAGAAAGACGACATTTCATCGAGAATTTGCATCATAGGGCGATTTGAAGCCATTATACAACAATCGAGTTTCATAATTTTTCTGGCATTGGTATAATGGGGAAAAATACCAGTAAATTTTTAGATTTATTCCCATATAATTGTTGAATTTTAATGTAGTCTGGGTCATTTTTTTTGTAAGCGTAATGCCATTTACATGGTTAGGTGTTCAATGTTACGTCTTTGATTATTCATTTATTAGGTTAATTTCTGTCGAAATATTACTATATTGCACAAAATTTATATTCATTAGCACAATATCGTAGATTTCTTTTCAAACTAACGCCTTGCAAATAAGTTGCTTCCTTTCTTTTTGAGTGTTAGTACTAAAATTAGAAGAAATTAGTATGTGTTTCTTTTTGCTCTAGAATCACACATGCTTCGAGGTACTTTGTTGAGAGAGAAATTACATTTAATCAGGATTTTTGCAATATGACTGCCTTTAAATTTTTTATATAACAGCAGCTTAGATTTTCTGCTTTATATATTGGAAATACCTGTGCAAATCTTTTTGCCACGTATTTTGTAAAATGCAGCACATTTTGAAAGAGTTTGGGCGAGATTTAGATATTTCTAGAGTTTTATGGAATGGAGAAATAATTCTTTTTGCTCTAGAATAACACATGCTTCGAGGTACATTGTTGAAAGAGAAATTACATTTAATCAGGATTTTTGCATTATGACTGCCTTTAAATTTTTTACATAACAGCAGCTTAGATTTTCTGCTTTATATATTGGAAATACCTGTGCAAATGTTTTTGCCAAGTATTTTGTAAAATGCAGCATAATTTGAAAGATTTTGCGAGTTTTCGAATGTTCTTGAATTTCCTGGAATGGAGATATAATAAAGTTATTTTCATTTCATTTGTGCAAAAACGTCATTTAAAGTAGATGTTTGCATTAGGACTGCATTTGAAGTATTTTCTTGTATAAGAGCAGCTTAGCTTTTCTGCTACATATATATTGGAAGAACGTGTGCAAATATTTGGGCGATGCAGCAGAACTAGTGAGATTTAGAAATTTCTAGAATCTTGTGGATTGGAGAAATAGCATAAGACATACGTATTTATTTAATGTCTGCATTTGACCGCGATTTTTGAAGCATGACTTCCTTTATAGCATTTTCCCACATAAAAGCAGCTTAGATTATCTGCTATATATTTTGGTAATATTGTACATTTATTTTGGCTGCTTTTTTGATAAAATGTAGCAGACATGGAGAATTTTGGCAATACCTGTGCCAATATTTTGTCGATTTAGTTAGTGATTTGCTGACTGCGACTTTCGGAGCAATTTAGAGTTTTCAAGAATTTTGTGGATTGGAGAAATAATTTACCTTAAATACATTTTCTTAATTGAAAGACGGTATTTAATTCAAATTTTTGTAGCCTGACTGCCTTCTATTTTCCATATATAACAGCAGCTTAGATTTTCTGCATTAAATTGAAAATATCTCTGCAAATATTTTGTCTGTATGGCAAAATTCGGCAGAATTAGAGTTTTGGCTAGTTTTTGGAATTTCCGGCATTTTGGCTAGTTTTTGGAATTTCCAGCATTTTGTGCAATGTAGTAATAACTTCGTACAACAATCGTAATTTCTTTTTAGAACGACGACATATTTTCGCAATTTTTGTAGAATGACTTTCTGTATACTATTTCCGTAAATAACAGCATCTTAGATTTTCTTCTCTTTACACGGGAAATGTATTTGGAAATATTTTGATTTATTTGGTAAAGTGCAGCGAACTCGGCCAGTTTAAGAAATTTTGATTATTGTAGTGTGTTTGGAATGTCCTAGAATAAATAGTATTCTCATTTTAGAAAGACTATGTGTAATCGCTATTTTTGTAGCATGTTTTTCTTCATCGGACTTTTGTACATAATAGCAGCTTAGCTTTTCTGCTTTTCATATTGAGAATACTTGTGAAAATATTTTGGAGATTTGTTTGGAACTTAGGCGAGTTAAAAAAATTTCTCGAATGTTGTGGATTTGTGAATTAATTTTCGATATATTTTCTTTATATAATGATGACATTTTATGGGAATTTCTGCAGCATGGTTGTCTTCAAATTTTCTTATATGACAGCAGCTTAGCTTTTCTTCTATGTATATATATTGGAAATACGTATGCAAATATTTCGCCTCAGTATTTGGTAAAATGTAGCGGACTCGGCGAGTTTTGGCGAGATTTATAAATTTCTAGAGTTTTTGTGGAATGGCGAAATAATTCACGATGAACATATTTTCTTCTTAGAAAGACGACATTTCATCGAGGATTTTAAAGAAATAATTTACTTGAAATATATTTTTTTAATTGAAAGACGATATTTAATTCAAATGTTTACAGCCTGACTGCCTTCTATTTTCCATGTATAACAGCAGCTTAGATTTTTTGCATTATATTGAAAATATATCTGCAAATATTTTGTCTGTATGGCAAAATTCAGCTGAATTTGAGTCTTGGCTAGTCTTTGGAATTTACAGCATTTTGGCTAGTTTTTGGAATTTTTAGCATTTTGGCTAGTTTTTGGAATTTCCAGCATTTTGTGCAATGTAGTAATACCTTAAGACAAACGTAATTTCTTTTTAGAACGACGACATATTTTCGCGATTTTTGTAGAGTGACTCTCTGTATACTATTTCCGTAAATAACAACAGCTTAGATTTTCTGTTCTTTATACTGGAAATATATTTGCAAATATTTTCTTTTATTTGGTAAAGTACAGCGAACTCGGCCTGTTTAGAAAATTTTGAATATTGTAGTCTGTTGAAATGCCCTAGAATAATAGTATTCTCATTTTAGAAAGACGATGTGTAATCTCTATTTTTGTAGCATGATTTTCCTCATCGTACTTTTGTTTATAATAGCAGCTTAGCTTTTCTGCTTTTCGAATTGAGAATACCTGTGCAAATACTTTGGGTATTTGTTTGGAATTTAGGCGAGTTTAAAAAATTTCTCGAATGTTGTGGATTTGTGAATTCATTTTCGATTTTCTTTTTATGATGATGACATTTTATGGGAATTTCTGCAGCATGTTTGTCTTCAAATTTTCTTATATGACAGCAGCTTAGATTCTCTGCTATATATATATATTGGAAATACGTATGCAAATATTTTTCCGATGTATTTGGTAAAATGTAGCAGACTTGGCGAGTTTTGGCGAGATTTAGAAATTTCTAGAGTTTTGTGGAAAGGAGAAATAATTCACGATAAATATATTTTCTTCTTAGAAAGACGACATTTCATCGAGAATTTGCATCATAGGGCGATTTGAAGCCATTATACAACAATCGAGTTTCATAATTTTTCTGGCATTGGTATAATGGGAAAAAATACCAGTAAATTTTTAGATTTATTCCCATATAATTGTTGAATTTTAATGTAGTCTGGGTCATTTTTTTTGTAAGCGTAATGCCATTTACATGGTTAGGTGTTCAATGTTACGTCTTTGATTATTCATTTATTAGGTTAATTTCTGTCGAAATATTACTATATTGCACAAAATTTATATTCATTAGCACAATATCGTAGATTTCTTTTCAAACTAACGCCTTGCAAATAAGTTGCTTCCTTTCTTTTTGAGTGTTAGTACATAAATTAGAAGAAATTAGTATGTGTTTCTTTTTGCTCTAGAATCACACATGCTTCGAGGTACTTTGTTGAGAGAGAAATTACATTTAATCAGGATTTTTGCAATATGACTGCCTTTAAATTTTTTATATAACAGCAGCTTAGATTTTCTGCTTTATATATTGGAAATACCTGTGCAAATCTTTTTGCCACGTATTTTGTAAAATGCAGCACATTTTGAAAGAGTTTGGGCGAGATTTAGATATTTCTAGAGTTTTATGGAATGGAGAAATAATTCTTTTTGCTCTAGAATAACACATGCTTCGAGGTACATTGTTGAAAGAGAAATTACATTTAATCAGGATTTTTGCAATATGACTGCTTTTAAATTTTTTACATAACAGCAGCTTAGATTTTCTGCTTTATATATTGGAAATACCTGTGCAAATGTTTTTGCCAAGTATTTTGTAAAATGCAGCATAATTTGAAAGATTTTGCGAGTTTTCGAATGTTCTTGAATTTCCTGGAATGGAGATATAATAAAGTTATTTTAATTTCATTTGTGCAAAAACGTCATTTAAAGTAGATGTTTGCATTAGGACTGCATTTGAAGTATTTTCTTGTATAAGAGCAGCTTAGCTTTTCTGCTACATATATATTGGAAGAACGTGTGCAAATATTTGGGCGATGCAGCAGAACTAGTGAGATTTAGAAATTTCTAGAATCTTGTGGATTGGAGAAATAGCATAAGACATACGTATTTATTTAATGTCTGCATTTGACCGCGATTTTTGAAGCATGACTTCCTTTATAGCATTTTCCCACATAAAAGCAGCTTAGATTATCTGCTATATATTTTGGTAATATTTGTACATATATTTTGGCTGCTTTTTTGATAAAATGTAGCAGACATGGAGAATTTTGGCAATACCTGTGCCAATATTTTGTCGATTTAGTTAGTGATTTGCTGACTGCGACTTTCGGAGCAATTTAGAGTTTTCAAGAATTTTGTGGATTGGAGAAATAATTTACCTTAAATACATTTTCTTAATTGAAAGACGGTATTTAATTCAAATTTTTGTAGCCTGACTGCCTTCTATTTTCCATATATAACAGCAGCTTAGATTTTCTGCATTAAATTGAAAATATCTCTGCAAATATTTTGTCTGTATGGCAAAATTCGGCAGAATTAGAGTTTTGGCTAGTTTTTGGAATTTCCGGTATTTTGGCTAGTTTTTGGAATTTCCAGCATTTTGTGCAATGTAGTAATAACTTCGTACAACAATCGTAATTTCTTTTTAGAACGACGACATATTTTCGCAATTTTTGGAGAATGACTTTCTGTATACTATTTCCGTAAATAACAGCATCTTAGATTTTCTTCTCTTTATACGGGAAATATATTTGGAAATATTTTCATTTATTTGGTAAAGTGCAGCGAACTCGGCCAGTTTAAGAAATTTTGATTATTGTAGTGTGTTTGAAATGCCCTAGAATAAATAGTATTCTCATTTTAGAACGACTATGTGTAATCGCTATCTTTGTAGCATGTTTTTCTTCATCGGACTTTTGTACATAATAGCAGCTTAGCTTTTCTGCTTTACGTATTGAGAATACTTGTGAAAATATTTTGGCGATTTGTTTGGAACTTAGGCGAGTTAAAAAAAATTTCTCGAATGTTGTGGATTTGTGAATTAATTTTCGATATATTTTCTTTATATAATGATGACATTTTATGGGAATTTCTGCAGCATGGTTGTCTTCAAATTTTCTTATATGACAGCAGCTTAGCTTTTCTTCTATGTATATATATTGGAAATACGTATGCAAATATTTCGCCTCAGTATTTGGTAAAATGTAGCGGACTCGGCGAGTTTTGGCGAGATTTATAAATTTCTAGAGTTTTTGTGGAATGGCGAAATAATTCACGATGAACATATTTTCTTCTTAGAAAGACGACATTTCATCGAGGATTTTAAAGAAATAATTTACTTGAAATATATTTTCTTAATTGAAAGACGATATTTAATTCAAATGTTTGCAGCCTGACTGCCTTCTATTTTCCATGTATAACAGCAGCTTAGATTTTCTGCATTATATTGAAAATATATCTGCAAATATTTTGTCTGTATGGCAAAATTCAGCTGAATTTGAGTTTTGGCTAGTCTTTGGAATTTACAGCATTTTGGCTAGTTTTTGGAATTTTTAGCATTTTGGCTAGTTTTTGGAATTTCCAGCATTTTGTGCAATGTAGTAATACCTTAAGACAAACGTAATTTCTTTTTAGAACGACGACATATTTTCGCGATTTTTGTAGAGTGACTCTCTGTATACTATTTCCGTAAATAACAACAGCTTAGATTTTCTGTTCTTTATACTGGAAATATATTTGCAAATATTTTCTTTTATTAGGCAAGGTACAGCGAACTCGGCCTGTTTAGAAAATTTTGAATATTGTAGTCTGTTGAAATGCCCTAGAATAATAGTATTCTCATTTTAGAAAGACGATGTGTAATCTCTATTTTTGTAGCATGATTTTCCTCATCGTACTTTTGTTTATAATAGCAGCTTAGCTTTTCTGCTTTTCGAATTGAGAATACCTGTGCAAATACTTTGGGTATTTGTTTGGAATTTAGGCGAGTTTAAAAAATTAGATTCTCTGCTATATATATATATTGGAAATACGTATGCAAATATTTTTCCGATGTATTTGGTAAAACGTAGCAGACTTGGCGAGTTTTGGCGAGATTTAGAAATTTCTAGAGTTTTGTGGAAAGGAGAAATAATTCACGATAAATATATTTTCTTCTTAGAAAGACGACATTTCATCGAGAATTTGCATCATAGGGCGATTTGAAGCCATTATACAACAATCGAGTTTCATAATTTTTCTGGCATTGGTATAATGGGGAAAAATACCAGTAAATTTTTAGATTTATTCCCATATAATTGTTGAATTTTAATGTAGTCTGGGTCATTTTTTTTGTAAGCGTAATGCCATTTACATGGTTAGGTGTTCAATGTTACGTCTTTGATTATACATTTATTAGGTTAATTTCTGTCGAAATATTACTATATTGCACAAAATTTATATTCATTAGCACAATATCGTAGATTTCTTTTCAAACTAACGCCTTGCAAATAAGTTGCTTCCTTTCTTTTTGAGTGTTAGTACATAAATTAGAAGAAATTAGTATGTGTTTCATTTTGCTCTAGAATCACACATGCTTCGAGGTACTTTGTTGAGAGAGAAATTACATTTAATCAGGATTTTTGCAATATGACTGCCTTTAAATTTTTTATATAACAGCAGCTTAGATTTTCTGCTTTATATATTGGAAATACCTGTGCAAATCTTTTTGCCACGTATTTTGTAAAATGCAGCACATTTTGAAAGAGTTTGGGCGAGATTTAGATATTTCTAGAGTTTTATGGAATGGAGAAATAATTCTTTTTGCTCTAGAATAACACATGCTTCGAGGTACATTGTTGAAAGAGAAATTACATTTAATCAGGATTTTTGCAATATGACTGCTTTTAAATTTTTTACATAACAGCAGCTTAGATTTTCTGCTTTATATATTGGAAATATCTGTGCAAATGTTTTTGCCAAGTATTTTGTAAAATGCAGCATAATTTGAAAGATTTTGCGAGTTTTCGAATGTTCTTGAATTTCCTGGAATGGAGATATAATAAAGTTATTTTAATTTCATTTGTGCAAAAACGTCATTTAAAGTAGATGTTTGCATTAGGACTGCATTTGAAGTATTTTCTTGTATAAGAGCAGCTTAGCTTTTTTGCTACATATATATTGGAAAACGTGTGCAAATATTTGGGCGATGCAGCAGAACTAGTGAGATTTAGAAATTTCTAGAATCTTGTGGATTGGAGAAATAGCATAAGACATACGTATTTATTTAATGTCTGCATTTGACCGCGATTTTTGAAGCATGACTTCCTTTATAGCATTTTCCCACATAAAAGCAGCTTAGATTATCTGCTATATATTTTGGTAATATTTGTACATATATTTTGGCTGCTTTTTTGATAAAATGTAGCAGACATGGAGAATTTTGGCAATACCTGTGCCAATATTTTGTCGATTTAGTTAGTGATTTGCTGACTGCGACTTTCGGAGCAATTTAGAGTTTTCAAGAATTTTGTGGATTGGAGAAATAATTTACCTTAAATACATTTTCTTAATTGAAAGACGGTATTTAATTCAAATTTTTGTAGCCTGACTGCCTTCTATTTTCCATATATAACAGCAGCTTAGATTTTCTGCATTAAATTGAAAATATCTCTGCAAATATTTTGTCTGTATGGCAAAATTCGGCAGAATTAGAGTTTTGGCTAGTTTTTGGAATTTCCGGCATTTTGGCTAGTTTTTGGAATTTCCAGCATTTTGTGCAATGTAGTAATAACTTCGTACAACAATCGTAATTTCTTTTTAGAACGACGACATATTTTCGCAATTTTTGGAGAATGACTTTCTGTATACTATTTCCGTAAATAACAGCATCTTAGATTTTCTTCTCTTTATACGGGAAATATATTTGGAAATATTTTCATTTATTTGGTAAAGTGCAGCGAACTCGGCCAGTTTAAGAAATTTTGATTATTGTAGTGTGTTTGAAATGCCCTAGAATAAATAGTATTCTCATTTTAGAACGACTATGTGTAATCGCTATCTTTGTAGCATGTTTTTCTTCATCGGACTTTTGTACATAATAGCAGCTTAGCTTTTCTGCTTTACGTATTGAGAATACTTGTGAAAATATTTTGGCGATTTGTTTGGAACTTAGGCGAGTTAAAAAAAATTTCTCGAATGTTGTGGATTTGTGAATTAATTTTCGATATATTTTCTTTATATAATGATGACATTTTATGGGAATTTCTGCAGCATGGTTGTCTTCAAATTTTCTTATATGACAGCAGCTTAGCTTTTCTTCTATGTATATATATTGGAAATACGTATGCAAATATTTCGCCTCAGTATTTGGTAAAATGTAGCGGACTCGGCGAGTTTTGGCGAGATTTATAAATTTCTAGAGTTTTTGTGGAATGGCGAAATAATTCACGATGAACATATTTTCTTCTTAGAAAGACGACATTTCATCGAGGATTTTAAAGAAATAATTTACTTGAAATATATTTTCTTAATTGAAAGACGATATTTAATTCAAATGTTTGCAGCCTGACTGCCTTCTATTTTCCATGTATAACAGCAGCTTAGATTTTCTGCATTATATTGAAAATATATCTGCAAATATTTTGTCTGTATGGCAAAATTCAGCTGAATTTGAGTTTTGGCTAGTCTTTGGAATTTACAGCATTTTGGCTAGTTTTTGGAATTTTTAGCATTTTGGCTAGTTTTTGGAATTTCCAGCATTTTGTGCAATGTAGTAATACCTTAAGACAAACGTAATTTCTTTTTAGAACGACGACATATTTTCGCGATTTTTGTAGAGTGACTCTCTGTATACTATTTCCGTAAATAACAACAGCTTAGATTTTCTGTTCTTTATACTGGAAATATATTTGCAAATATTTTCTTTTATTAGGTAAGGTACAGCGAACTCGGCCTGTTTAGAAAATTTTGAATATTGTAGTCTGTTGAAATGCCCTAGAATAATAGTATTCTCATTTTAGAAAGACGATGTGTAATCTCTATTTTTGTAGCATGATTTTCCTCATCGTACTTTTGTTTATAATAGCAGCTTAGCTTTTCTGCTTTTCGAATTGAGAATACCTGTGCAAATACTTTGGGTATTTGTTTGGAATTTAGGCGAGTTTAAAAAATTTCTCGAATGTTGTGGATTTGTGAATTCATTTTCGATTTTCTTTATATAATGATGACATTTTATGGGAATTTCTGCAGCATGTTTGTCTTCAAATTTTCTTATATGACAGCAGCTTAGATTCTCTGCTATATATATATATATATTGGAAATACGTATGCAAATATTTTTCCGATGTATTTGGTAAAACGTAGCAGACTTGGCGAGTTTTGGCGAGATTTAGAAATTTCTAGAGTTTTGTGGAAAGGAGAAATAATTCACGATAAATATATTTTCTTCTTAGAAAGACGACATTTCATCGAGAATTTGCATCATAGGGCGATTTGAAGCCATTATACAACAATCGAGTTTCATAATTTTTCTGGCATTGGTATAATGGGGAAAAATACCAGTAAATTTTTAGATTTATTCCCATATAATTGTTGAATTTTAATGTAGTCTGGGTCATTTTTTTTGTAAGCGTAATGCCATTTACATGGTTAGGTGTTCAATGTTACGTCTTTGATTATTCATTTATTAGGTTAATTTCTGTCGAAATATTACTATATTGCACAAAATTTATATTCATTAGCACAATATCGTAGATTTCTTTTCAAACTAACGCCTTGCAAATAAGTTGCTTCCTTTCTTTTTGAGTGTTAGTACTAAAATTAGAAGAAATTAGTATGTGTTTCTTTTTGCTCTAGAATCACACATGCTTCGAGGTACTTTGTTGAGAGAGAAATTACATTTAATCAGGATTTTTGCAATATGACTGCCTTTAAATTTTTTATATAACAGCAGCTTAGATTTTCTGCTTTATATATTGGAAATACCTGTGCAAATCTTTTTGCCACGTATTTTGTAAAATGCAGCACATTTTGAAAGAGTTTGGGCGAGATTTAGATATTTCTAGAGTTTTATGGAATGGAGAAATAATTCTTTTTGCTCTAGAATAACACATGCTTCGAGGTACATTGTTGAAAGAGAAATTACATTTAATCAGGATTTTTGCATTATGACTGCCTTTAAATTTTTTACATAACAGCAGCTTAGATTTTCTGCTTTATATATTGGAAATACCTGTGCAAATGTTTTTGCCAAGTATTTTGTAAAATGCAGCATAATTTGAAAGATTTTGCGAGTTTTCGAATGTTCTTGAATTTCCTGGAATGGAGATATAATAAAGTTATTTTCATTTCATTTGTGCAAAAACGTCATTTAAAGTAGATGTTTGCATTAGGACTGCATTTGAAGTATTTTCTTGTATAAGAGCAGCTTAGCTTTTCTGCTACATATATATTGGAAGAACGTGTGCAAATATTTGGGCGATGCAGCAGAACTAGTGAGATTTAGAAATTTCTAGAATCTTGTGGATTGGAGAAATAGCATAAGACATACGTATTTATTTAATGTCTGCATTTGACCGCGATTTTTGAAGCATGACTTCCTTTATAGCATTTTCCCACATAAAAGCAGCTTAGATTATCTGCTATATATTTTGGTAATATTGTACATTTATTTTGGCTGCTTTTTTGATAAAATGTAGCAGACATGGAGAATTTTGGCAATACCTGTGCCAATATTTTGTCGATTTAGTTAGTGATTTGCTGACTGCGACTTTCGGAGCAATTTAGAGTTTTCAAGAATTTTGTGGATTGGAGAAATAATTTACCTTAAATACATTTTCTTAATTGAAAGACGGTATTTAATACAAATTTTTGTAGCCTGACTGCCTTCTATTTTCCATATATAACAGCAGCTTAGATTTTCTGCATTAAATTGAAAATATCTCTGCAAATATTTTGTCTGTATGGCAAAATTCGGCAGAATTAGAGTTTTGGCTAGTTTTTGGAATTTCCGGCATTTTGGCTAGTTTTTGGAATTTCCAGCATTTTGTGCAATGTAGTAATAACTTCGTACAACAATCGTAATTTCTTTTTAGAACGACGACATATTTTCGCAATTTTTGTAGAATGACTTTCTGTATACTATTTCCGTAAATAACAGCATCTTAGATTTTCTTCTCTTTACACGGGAAATGTATTTGGAAATATTTTGATTTATTTGGTAAAGTGCAGCGAACTCGGCCAGTTTAAGAAATTTTGATTATTGTAGTGTGTTTGGAATGTCCTAGAATAAATAGTATTCTCATTTTAGAAAGACTATGTGTAATCGCTATTTTTGTAGCATGTTTTTCTTCATCGGACTTTTGTACATAATAGCAGCTTAGCTTTTCTGCTTTTCATATTGAGAATACTTGTGAAAATATTTTGGAGATTTGTTTGGAACTTAGGCGAGTTAAAAAAATTTCTCGAATGTTGTGGATTTGTGAATTAATTTTCGATATATTTTCTTTATATAATGATGACATTTTATGGGAATTTCTGCAGCATGGTTGTCTTCAAATTTTCTTATATGACAGCAGCTTAGCTTTTCTTCTATGTATATATATTGGAAATACGTATGCAAATATTTCGCCTCAGTATTTGGTAAAATGTAGCGGACTCGGCGAGTTTTGGCGAGATTTATAAATTTCTAGAGTTTTTGTGGAATGGCGAAATAATTCACGATGAACATATTTTCTTCTTAGAAAGACGACATTTCATCGAGGATTTTAAAGAAATAATTTACTTGAAATATATTTTTTTAATTGAAAGACGATATTTAATTCAAATGTTTACAGCCTGACTGCCTTCTATTTTCCATGTATAACAGCAGCTTAGATTTTTTGCATTATATTGAAAATATATCTGCAAATATTTTGTCTGTATGGCAAAATTCAGCTGAATTTGAGTCTTGGCTAGTCTTTGGAATTTACAGCATTTTGGCTAGTTTTTGGAATTTTTAGCATTTTGGCTAGTTTTTGGAATTTCCAGCATTTTGTGCAATGTAGTAATACCTTAAGACAAACGTAATTTCTTTTTAGAACGACGACATATTTTCGCGATTTTTGTAGAGTGACTCTCTGTATACTATTTCCGTAAATAACAACAGCTTAGATTTTCTGTTCTTTATACTGGAAATATATTTGCAAATATTTTCTTTTATTTGGTAAAGTACAGCGAACTCGGCCTGTTTAGAAAATTTTGAATATTGTAGTCTGTTGAAATGCCCTAGAATAATAGTATTCTCATTTTAGAAAGACGATGTGTAATCTCTATTTTTGTAGCATGATTTTCCTCATCGTACTTTTGTTTATAATAGCAGCTTAGCTTTTCTGCTTTTCGAATTGAGAATACCTGTGCAAATACTTTGGGTATTTGTTTGGAATTTAGGCGAGTTTAAAAAATTTCTCGAATGTTGTGGATTTGTGAATTCATTTTCGATTTTCTTTTTATGATGATGACATTTTATGGGAATTTCTGCAGCATGTTTGTCTTCAAATTTTCTTATATGACAGCAGCTTAGATTCTCTGCTATATATATATATTGGAAATACGTATGCAAATATTTTTCCGATGTATTTGGTAAAATGTAGCAGACTTGGCGAGTTTTGGCGAGATTTAGAAATTTCTAGAGTTTTGTGGAAAGGAGAAATAATTCACGATAAATATATTTTCTTCTTAGAAAGACGACATTTCATCGAGAATTTGCATCATAGGGCGATTTGAAGCCATTATACAACAATCGAGTTTCATAATTTTTCTGGCATTGGTATAATGGGAAAAAATACCAGTAAATTTTTAGATTTATTCCCATATAATTGTTGAATTTTAATGTAGTCTGGGTCATTTTTTTTGTAAGCGTAATGCCATTTACATGGTTAGGTGTTCAATGTTACGTCTTTGATTATTCATTTATTAGGTTAATTTCTGTCGAAATATTACTATATTGCACAAAATTTATATTCATTAGCACAATATCGTAGATTTCTTTTCAAACTAACGCCTTGCAAATAAGTTGCTTCCTTTCTTTTTGAGTGTTAGTACTAAAATTAGAAGAAATTAGTATGTGTTTCTTTTTGCTCTAGAATCACACATGCTTCGAGGTACTTTGTTGAGAGAGAAATTACATTTAATCAGGATTTTTGCAATATGACTGCCTTTAAATTTTTTATATAACAGCAGCTTAGATTTTCTGCTTTATATATTGGAAATACCTGTGCAAATCTTTTTGCCACGTATTTTGTAAAATGCAGCACATTTTGAAAGAGTTTGGGCGAGATTTAGATATTTCTAGAGTTTTATGGAATGGAGAAATAATTCTTTTTGCTCTAGAATAACACATGCTTCGAGGTACATTGTTGAAAGAGAAATTACATTTAATCAGGATTTTTGCATTATGACTGCCTTTAAATTTTTTACATAACAGCAGCTTAGATTTTCTGCTTTATATATTGGAAATACCTGTGCAAATGTTTTTGCCAAGTATTTTGTAAAATGCAGCATAATTTGAAAGATTTTGCGAGTTTTCGAATGTTCTTGAATTTCCTGGAATGGAGATATAATAAAGTTATTTTCATTTCATTTGTGCAAAAACGTCATTTAAAGTAGATGTTTGCATTAGGACTGCATTTGAAGTATTTTCTTGTATAAGAGCAGCTTAGCTTTTCTGCTACATATATATTGGAAGAACGTGTGCAAATATTTGGGCGATGCAGCAGAACTAGTGAGATTTAGAAATTTCTAGAATCTTGTGGATTGGAGAAATAGCATAAGACATACGTATTTATTTAATGTCTGCATTTGACCGCGATTTTTGAAGCATGACTTCCTTTATAGCATTTTCCCACATAAAAGCAGCTTAGATTATCTGCTATATATTTTGGTAATATTGTACATTTATTTTGGCTGCTTTTTTGATAAAATGTAGCAGACATGGAGAATTTTGGCAATACCTGTGCCAATATTTTGTCGATTTAGTTAGTGATTTGCTGACTGCGACTTTCGGAGCAATTTAGAGTTTTCAAGAATTTTGTGGATTGGAGAAATAATTTACCTTAAATACATTTTCTTAATTGAAAGACGGTATTTAATTCAAATTTTTGTAGCCTGACTGCCTTCTATTTTCCATATATAACAGCAGCTTAGATTTTCTGCATTAAATTGAAAATATCTCTGCAAATATTTTGTCTGTATGGCAAAATTCGGCAGAATTAGAGTTTTGGCTAGTTTTTGGAATTTCCGGCATTTTGGCTAGTTTTTGGAATTTCCAGCATTTTGTGCAATGTAGTAATAACTTCGTACAACAATCGTAATTTCTTTTTAGAACGACGACATATTTTCGCAATTTTTGTAGAATGACTTTCTGTATACTATTTCCGTAAATAACAGCATCTTAGATTTTCTTCTCTTTACACGGGAAATGTATTTGGAAATATTTTGATTTATTTGGTAAAGTGCAGCGAACTCGGCCAGTTTAAGAAATTTTGATTATTGTAGTGTGTTTGGAATGTCCTAGAATAAATAGTATTCTCATTTTAGAAAGACTATGTGTAATCGCTATTTTTGTAGCATGTTTTTCTTCATCGGACTTTTGTACATAATAGCAGCTTAGCTTTTCTGCTTTTCATATTGAGAATACTTGTGAAAATATTTTGGAGATTTGTTTGGAACTTAGGCGAGTTAAAAAAATTTCTCGAATGTTGTGGATTTGTGAATTAATTTTCGATATATTTTCTTTATATAATGATGACATTTTATGGGAATTTCTGCAGCATGGTTGTCTTCAAATTTTCTTATATGACAGCAGCTTAGCTTTTCTTCTATGTATATATATTGGAAATACGTATGCAAATATTTCGCCTCAGTATTTGGTAAAATGTAGCGGACTCGGCGAGTTTTGGCGAGATTTATAAATTTCTAGAGTTTTTGTGGAATGGCGAAATAATTCACGATGAACATATTTTCTTCTTAGAAAGACGACATTTCATCGAGGATTTTAAAGAAATAATTTACTTGAAATATATTTTTTTAATTGAAAGACGATATTTAATTCAAATGTTTACAGCCTGACTGCCTTCTATTTTCCATGTATAACAGCAGCTTAGATTTTTTGCATTATATTGAAAATATATCTGCAAATATTTTGTCTGTATGGCAAAATTCAGCTGAATTTGAGTCTTGGCTAGTCTTTGGAATTTACAGCATTTTGGCTAGTTTTTGGAATTTTTAGCATTTTGGCTAGTTTTTGGAATTTCCAGCATTTTGTGCAATGTAGTAATACCTTAAGACAAACGTAATTTCTTTTTAGAACGACGACATATTTTCGCGATTTTTGTAGAGTGACTCTCTGTATACTATTTCCGTAAATAACAACAGCTTAGATTTTCTGTTCTTTATACTGGAAATATATTTGCAAATATTTTCTTTTATTTGGTAAAGTACAGCGAACTCGGCCTGTTTAGAAAATTTTGAATATTGTAGTCTGTTGAAATGCCCTAGAATAATAGTATTCTCATTTTAGAAAGACGATGTGTAATCTCTATTTTTGTAGCATGATTTTCCTCATCGTACTTTTGTTTATAATAGCAGCTTAGCTTTTCTGCTTTTCGAATTGAGAATACCTGTGCAAATACTTTGGGTATTTGTTTGGAATTTAGGCGAGTTTAAAAAATTTCTCGAATGTTGTGGATTTGTGAATTCATTTTCGATTTTCTTTTTATGATGATGACATTTTATGGGAATTTCTGCAGCATGTTTGTCTTCAAATTTTCTTATATGACAGCAGCTTAGATTCTCTGCTATATATATATATTGGAAATACGTATGCAAATATTTTTCCGATGTATTTGGTAAAATGTAGCAGACTTGGCGAGTTTTGGCGAGATTTAGAAATTTCTAGAGTTTTGTGGAAAGGAGAAATAATTCACGATAAATATATTTTCTTCTTAGAAAGACGACATTTCATCGAGAATTTGCATCATAGGGCGATTTGAAGCCATTATACAACAATCGAGTTTCATAATTTTTCTGGCATTGGTATAATGGGAAAAAATACCAGTAAATTTTTAGATTTATTCCCATATAATTGTTGAATTTTAATGTAGTCTGGGTCATTTTTTTTGTAAGCGTAATGCCATTTACATGGTTAGGTGTTCAATGTTACGTCTTTGATTATTCATTTATTAGGTTAATTTCTGTCGAAATATTACTATATTGCACAAAATTTATATTCATTAGCACAATATCGTAGATTTCTTTTCAAACTAACGCCTTGCAAATAAGTTGCTTCCTTTCTTTTTGAGTGTTAGTACATAAATTAGAAGAAATTAGTATGTGTTTCTTTTTGCTCTAGAATCACACATGCTTCGAGGTACTTTGTTGAGAGAGAAATTACATTTAATCAGGATTTTTGCAATATGACTGCCTTTAAATTTTTTATATAACAGCAGCTTAGATTTTCTGCTTTATATATTGGAAATACCTGTGCAAATCTTTTTGCCACGTATTTTGTAAAATGCAGCACATTTTGAAAGAGTTTGGGCGAGATTTAGATATTTCTAGAGTTTTATGGAATGGAGAAATAATTCTTTTTGCTCTAGAATAACACATGCTTCGAGGTACATTGTTGAAAGAGAAATTACATTTAATCAGGATTTTTGCAATATGACTGCTTTTAAATTTTTTACATAACAGCAGCTTAGATTTTCTGCTTTATATATTGGAAATACCTGTGCAAATGTTTTTGCCAAGTATTTTGTAAAATGCAGCATAATTTGAAAGATTTTGCGAGTTTTCGAATGTTCTTGAATTTCCTGGAATGGAGATATAATAAAGTTATTTTAATTTCATTTGTGCAAAAACGTCATTTAAAGTAGATGTTTGCATTAGGACTGCATTTGAAGTATTTTCTTGTATAAGAGCAGCTTAGCTTTTCTGCTACATATATATTGGAAGAACGTGTGCAAATATTTGGGCGATGCAGCAGAACTAGTGAGATTTAGAAATTTCTAGAATCTTGTGGATTGGAGAAATAGCATAAGACATACGTATTTATTTAATGTCTGCATTTGACCGCGATTTTTGAAGCATGACTTCCTTTATAGCATTTTCCCACATAAAAGCAGCTTAGATTATCTGCTATATATTTTGGTAATATTTGTACATATATTTTGGCTGCTTTTTTGATAAAATGTAGCAGACATGGAGAATTTTGGCAATACCTGTGCCAATATTTTGTCGATTTAGTTAGTGATTTGCTGACTGCGACTTTCGGAGCAATTTAGAGTTTTCAAGAATTTTGTGGATTGGAGAAATAATTTACCTTAAATACATTTTCTTAATTGAAAGACGGTATTTAATTCAAATTTTTGTAGCCTGACTGCCTTCTATTTTCCATATATAACAGCAGCTTAGATTTTCTGCATTAAATTGAAAATATCTCTGCAAATATTTTGTCTGTATGGCAAAATTCGGCAGAATTAGAGTTTTGGCTAGTTTTTGGAATTTCCGGTATTTTGGCTAGTTTTTGGAATTTCCAGCATTTTGTGCAATGTAGTAATAACTTCGTACAACAATCGTAATTTCTTTTTAGAACGACGACATATTTTCGCAATTTTTGGAGAATGACTTTCTGTATACTATTTCCGTAAATAACAGCATCTTAGATTTTCTTCTCTTTATACGGGAAATATATTTGGAAATATTTTCATTTATTTGGTAAAGTGCAGCGAACTCGGCCAGTTTAAGAAATTTTGATTATTGTAGTGTGTTTGAAATGCCCTAGAATAAATAGTATTCTCATTTTAGAACGACTATGTGTAATCGCTATCTTTGTAGCATGTTTTTCTTCATCGGACTTTTGTACATAATAGCAGCTTAGCTTTTCTGCTTTACGTATTGAGAATACTTGTGAAAATATTTTGGCGATTTGTTTGGAACTTAGGCGAGTTAAAAAAAATTTCTCGAATGTTGTGGATTTGTGAATTAATTTTCGATATATTTTCTTTATATAATGATGACATTTTATGGGAATTTCTGCAGCATGGTTGTCTTCAAATTTTCTTATATGACAGCAGCTTAGCTTTTCTTCTATGTATATATATTGGAAATACGTATGCAAATATTTCGCCTCAGTATTTGGTAAAATGTAGCGGACTCGGCGAGTTTTGGCGAGATTTATAAATTTCTAGAGTTTTTGTGGAATGGCGAAATAATTCACGATGAACATATTTTCTTCTTAGAAAGACGACATTTCATCGAGGATTTTAAAGAAATAATTTACTTGAAATATATTTTCTTAATTGAAAGACGATATTTAATTCAAATGTTTGCAGCCTGACTGCCTTCTATTTTCCATGTATAACAGCAGCTTAGATTTTCTGCATTATATTGAAAATATATCTGCAAATATTTTGTCTGTATGGCAAAATTCAGCTGAATTTGAGTTTTGGCTAGTCTTTGGAATTTACAGCATTTTGGCTAGTTTTTGGAATTTTTAGCATTTTGGCTAGTTTTTGGAATTTCCAGCATTTTGTGCAATGTAGTAATACCTTAAGACAAACGTAATTTCTTTTTAGAACGACGACATATTTTCGCGATTTTTGTAGAGTGACTCTCTGTATACTATTTCCGTAAATAACAACAGCTTAGATTTTCTGTTCTTTATACTGGAAATATATTTGCAAATATTTTCTTTTATTAGGCAAGGTACAGCGAACTCGGCCTGTTTAGAAAATTTTGAATATTGTAGTCTGTTGAAATGCCCTAGAATAATAGTATTCTCATTTTAGAAAGACGATGTGTAATCTCTATTTTTGTAGCATGATTTTCCTCATCGTACTTTTGTTTATAATAGCAGCTTAGCTTTTCTGCTTTTCGAATTGAGAATACCTGTGCAAATACTTTGGGTATTTGTTTGGAATTTAGGCGAGTTTAAAAAATTAGATTCTCTGCTATATATATATATTGGAAATACGTATGCAAATATTTTTCCGATGTATTTGGTAAAACGTAGCAGACTTGGCGAGTTTTGGCGAGATTTAGAAATTTCTAGAGTTTTGTGGAAAGGAGAAATAATTCACGATAAATATATTTTCTTCTTAGAAAGACGACATTTCATCGAGAATTTGCATCATAGGGCGATTTGAAGCCATTATACAACAATCGAGTTTCATAATTTTTCTGGCATTGGTATAATGGGGAAAAATACCAGTAAATTTTTAGATTTATTCCCATATAATTGTTGAATTTTAATGTAGTCTGGGTC
Organism: Amaurobius ferox; assembly: GCA_951213105.1. NCBI lineage: Eukaryota > Metazoa > Arthropoda > Arachnida > Araneae > Amaurobiidae > Amaurobius > Amaurobius ferox. The sequence goes on along the minus strand of CATNUR010000017.1, from coordinate 14,379 downwards.
ATTTTTTTTGTAAGCGTAATGCCATTTACATGGTTAGGTGTTCAATGTTACGTCTTTGATTATTCATTTATTAGGTTAATTTCTGTCGAAATATTACTATATTGCACAAAATTTATATTCATTAGCACAATATCGTAGATTTCTTTTCAAACTAACGCCTTGCAAATAAGTTGCTTCCTTTCTTTTTGAGTGTTAGTACATAAATTAGAAGAAATTAGTATGTGTTTCATTTTGCTCTAGAATCACACATGCTTCGAGGTACTTTGTTGAGAGAGAAATTACATTTAATCAGGATTTTTGCAATATGACTGCCTTTAAATTTTTTATATAACAGCAGCTTAGATTTTCTGCTTTATATATTGGAAATACCTGTGCAAATCTTTTTGCCACGTATTTTGTAAAATGCAGCACATTTTGAAAGAGTTTGGGCGAGATTTAGATATTTCTAGAGTTTTATGGAATGGAGAAATAATTCTTTTTGCTCTAGAATAACACATGCTTCGAGGTACATTGTTGAAAGAGAAATTACATTTAATCAGGATTTTTGCAATATGACTGCTTTTAAATTTTTTACATAACAGCAGCTTAGATTTTCTGCTTTATATATTGGAAATATCTGTGCAAATGTTTTTGCCAAGTATTTTGTAAAATGCAGCATAATTTGAAAGATTTTGCGAGTTTTCGAATGTTCTTGAATTTCCTGGAATGGAGATATAATAAAGTTATTTTAATTTCATTTGTGCAAAAACGTCATTTAAAGTAGATGTTTGCATTAGGACTGCATTTGAAGTATTTTCTTGTATAAGAGCAGCTTAGCTTTTTTGCTACATATATATTGGAAAACGTGTGCAAATATTTGGGCGATGCAGCAGAACTAGTGAGATTTAGAAATTTCTAGAATCTTGTGGATTGGAGAAATAGCATAAGACATACGTATTTATTTAATGTCTGCATTTGACCGCGATTTTTGAAGCATGACTTCCTTTATAGCATTTTCCCACATAAAAGCAGCTTAGATTATCTGCTATATATTTTGGTAATATTTGTACATATATTTTGGCTGCTTTTTTGATAAAATGTAGCAGACATGGAGAATTTTGGCAATACCTGTGCCAATATTTTGTCGATTTAGTTAGTGATTTGCTGACTGCGACTTTCGGAGCAATTTAGAGTTTTCAAGAATTTTGTGGATTGGAGAAATAATTTACCTTAAATACATTTTCTTAATTGAAAGACGGTATTTAATTCAAATTTTTGTAGCCTGACTGCCTTCTATTTTCCATATATAACAGCAGCTTAGATTTTCTGCATTAAATTGAAAATATCTCTGCAAATATTTTGTCTGTATGGCAAAATTCGGCAGAATTAGAGTTTTGGCTAGTTTTTGGAATTTCCGGCATTTTGGCTAGTTTTTGGAATTTCCAGCATTTTGTGCAATGTAGTAATAACTTCGTACAACAATCGTAATTTCTTTTTAGAACGACGACATATTTTCGCAATTTTTGGAGAATGACTTTCTGTATACTATTTCCGTAAATAACAGCATCTTAGATTTTCTTCTCTTTATACGGGAAATATATTTGGAAATATTTTCATTTATTTGGTAAAGTGCAGCGAACTCGGCCAGTTTAAGAAATTTTGATTATTGTAGTGTGTTTGAAATGCCCTAGAATAAATAGTATTCTCATTTTAGAACGACTATGTGTAATCGCTATCTTTGTAGCATGTTTTTCTTCATCGGACTTTTGTACATAATAGCAGCTTAGCTTTTCTGCTTTACGTATTGAGAATACTTGTGAAAATATTTTGGCGATTTGTTTGGAACTTAGGCGAGTTAAAAAAAATTTCTCGAATGTTGTGGATTTGTGAATTAATTTTCGATATATTTTCTTTATATAATGATGACATTTTATGGGAATTTCTGCAGCATGGTTGTCTTCAAATTTTCTTATATGACAGCAGCTTAGCTTTTCTTCTATGTATATATATTGGAAATACGTATGCAAATATTTCGCCTCAGTATTTGGTAAAATGTAGCGGACTCGGCGAGTTTTGGCGAGATTTATAAATTTCTAGAGTTTTTGTGGAATGGCGAAATAATTCACGATGAACATATTTTCTTCTTAGAAAGACGACATTTCATCGAGGATTTTAAAGAAATAATTTACTTGAAATATATTTTCTTAATTGAAAGACGATATTTAATTCAAATGTTTGCAGCCTGACTGCCTTCTATTTTCCATGTATAACAGCAGCTTAGATTTTCTGCATTATATTGAAAATATATCTGCAAATATTTTGTCTGTATGGCAAAATTCAGCTGAATTTGAGTTTTGGCTAGTCTTTGGAATTTACAGCATTTTGGCTAGTTTTTGGAATTTTTAGCATTTTGGCTAGTTTTTGGAATTTCCAGCATTTTGTGCAATGTAGTAATACCTTAAGACAAACGTAATTTCTTTTTAGAACGACGACATATTTTCGCGATTTTTGTAGAGTGACTCTCTGTATACTATTTCCGTAAATAACAACAGCTTAGATTTTCTGTTCTTTATACTGGAAATATATTTGCAAATATTTTCTTTTATTAGGCAAGGTACAGCGAACTCGGCCTGTTTAGAAAATTTTGAATATTGTAGTCTGTTGAAATGCCCTAGAATAATAGTATTCTCATTTTAGAAAGACGATGTGTAATCTCTATTTTTGTAGCATGATTTTCCTCATCGTACTTTTGTTTATAATAGCAGCTTAGCTTTTCTGCTTTTCGAATTGAGAATACCTGTGCAAATACTTTGGGTATTTGTTTGGAATTTAGGCGAGTTTAAAAAATTTCTCGAATGTTGTGGATTTGTGAATTCATTTTCGATTTTCTTTATATAATGATGACATTTTATGGGAATTTCTGCAGCATGTTTGTCTTCAAATTTTCTTATATGACAGCAGCTTAGATTCTCTGCTATATATATATATTGGAAATACGTATGCAAATATTTTTCCGATGTATTTGGTAAAACGTAGCAGACTTGGCGAGTTTTGGCGAGATTTAGAAATTTCTAGAGTTTTGTGGAAAGGAGAAATAATTCACGATAAATATATTTTCTTCTTAGAAAGACGACATTTCATCGAGAATTTGCATCATAGGGCGATTTGAAGCCATTATACAACAATCGAGTTTCATAATTTTTCTGGCATTGGTATAATGGGGAAAAATACCAGTAAATTTTTAGATTTATTCCCATATAATTGTTGAATTTTAATGTAGTCTGGGTCATTTTTTTTGTAAGCGTAATGCCATTTACATGGTTAGGTGTTCAATGTTACGTCTTTGATTATTCATTTATTAGGTTAATTTCTGTCGAAATATTACTATATTGCACAAAATTTATATTCATTAGCACAATATCGTAGATTTCTTTTCAAACTAACGCCTTGCAAATAAGTTGCCTCCTTTCTTTATGAGTGTTAGTACTAAAATTAGAAGAAATTAGTATGTGTTTCTTTTTGCTCTAGAATCACACATGCTTCGAGGTACTTTGTTGAGAGAGAAATTACATTTAATCAGGATTTTTGCAATATGACTGCCTTTAAATTTTTTATATAACAGCAGCTTAGATTTTCTGCTTTATATATTGGAAATACCTGTGCAAATCTTTTTGCCACGTATTTTGTAAAATGCAGCACATTTTGAAAGAGTTTGGGCGAGATTTAGATATTTCTAGAGTTTTATGGAATGGAGAAATAATTCTTTTTGCTCTAGAATAACACATGCTTCGAGGTACATTGTTGAAAGAGAAATTACATTTAATCAGGATTTTTGCAATATGACTGCTTTTAAATTTTTTACATAACAGCAGCTTAGATTTTCTGCTTTATATATTGGAAATACCTGTGCAAATGTTTTTGCCAAGTATTTTGTAAAATGCAGCATAATTTGAAAGATTTTGCGAGTTTTCGAATGTTCTTGAATTTCCTGGAATGGAGATATAATAAAGTTATTTTCATTTCATTTGTGCAAAAACGTCATTTAAAGTAGATGTTTGCATTAGGACTGCATTTGAAGTATTTTCTTGTATAAGAGCAGCTTAGCTTTTCTGCTACATATATATATTGGAAGAACGTGTGCAAATATTTTGGCGATGCAGCAGAACTAGTGAGATTTAGAAATTTCTAGAATCTTGTGGATTGGAGAAATAGCATAAGACATACGTATTTATTTAATGTCTGCATTTGACCGCGATTTTTGAAGCATGACTTCCTTTATAGCATTTTCCCACATAAAAGCAGCTTAGATTATCTGCTATATATTTTGGTAATATTGTACATTTATTTTGGCTGCTTTTTTGATAAAATGTAGCAGACATGGAGAATTTTGGCAATACCTGTGCCAATATTTTGTCGATTTAGTTAGTGATTTGCTGACTGCGACTTTCGGAGCAATTTAGAGTTTTCAAGAATTTTGTGGATTGGAGAAATAATTTACCTTAAATACATTTTCTTAATTGAAAGACTGTATTTAATTCAAATTTTTGTAGCCTGACTGCCTTCTATTTTCCATATATAACAGCAGCTTAGATTTTCTGCAATAAATTGAAAATATCTCTGCAAATATTTTGTCTGTATGGCAAAATTCGGCAGAATTAGAGTTTTGGCTAGTTTTTGGAATTTCCGGCATTTTGGCTAGTTTTTGGAATTTCCAGCATTTTGTGCAATGTAGTAATAACTTCGTACAACAATCGTAATTTCTTTTTAGAACGACGACATATTTTCGCAATTTTTGTAGAATGACTTTCTGTATACTATTTCCGTAAATAACAGCATCTTAGATTTTCTTCTCTTTATACGGGAAATATATTTGGAAATATTTTGATTTATTTGGTAAAGTGCAGCGAACTCGGCCAGTTTAAGAAATTTTGATTATTGTAGTGTGTTTGGAATGTCCTAGAATAAATAGTATTCTCATTTTAGAAAGACTATGTGTAATCGCTATTTTTGTAGCATGTTTTTCTTCATCGGACTTTTGTACATAATAGCAGCTTAGCTTTTCTGCTTTTCATATTGAGAATACTTGTGAAAATATTTTGGAGATTTGTTTGGAACTTAGGCGAGTTAAAAAAATTTCTCGAATGTTGTGGATTTGTGAATTAATTTTCGATATATTTTCTTTATATAATGATGACATTTTATGGGAATTTCTGCAGCATGGTTGTCTTCAAATTTTCTTATATGACAGCAGCTTAGCTTTTCTTCTATGTATATATATTGGAAATACGTATTCAAATATTTCGCCTCAGTATTTAGTAAAATGTAGCGGACTCGGCGAGTTTTGACGAGATTTATAAATTTCTAGAGTTTTTGTGGAATGGCGAAATAATTCACGATGAACATATTTTCTTCTTAGAAAGACGACATTTCATCGAGGATTTTAAAGAAATAATTTACTTGAAATATATTTTATTAATTGAAAGACGATATTTAATTCAAATGTTTACAGCCTGACTGCCTTCTATTTTCCATGTATAACAGCAGCTTAGATTTTTTGCATTATATTGAAAATATATCTGCAAATATTTTGTCTGTATGGCAAAATTCAGCTGAATTTGAGTCTTGGCTAGTCTTTGGAATTTACAGCATTTTGGCTTGTTTTTGGAATTTACAGCATTTTGGCTAGTTTTTGGAATTTTTAGCATTTTGGCTAGTTTTTGGAATTTCCAGCATTTTGTGCAATGTAGTAATACCTTAAGACAAACGTAATTTCTTTTTAGAACGACGACATATTTTCGCGATTTTTGTAGAGTGACTCTCTGTATACTATTTCCGTAAATAACAACAGCTTAGATTTTCTGTTTTTTATACTGGAAATATATTTGCAAATATTTTCTTTTATTTGGTAAAGTACAGCGAACTCGGCCTGTTTAGAAAATTTTGAATATTGTAGTCTGTTGAAATGCCCTAGAATAATAGTATTCTCATTTTAGAAAGACGATGTGTAATCTCTATTTTTGTAGCATGATTTTCCTCATCGTACTTTTGTTTATAATAACAGCTTAGCTTTTCTGCTTTTCGAATTGAGAATACCTGTGCAAATACTTTGGGTATTTGTTTGGAATTTAGGCGAGTTTAAAAAATTTCTCGAATGTTGTGGATTTGTGAATTCATTTTCGATTTTCTTTTTATGATGATGACATTTTATGGGAATTTCTGCAGCATGTTTGTCTTCAAATTTTCTTATATGACAGCAGCTTAGATTCTCTGCTATATATATATATTGGAAATACGTATGCAAATATTTTTCCGATGTATTTGGTAAAATGTAGCAGACTTGGCGAGTTTTGGCGAGATTTAGAAATTTCTAGAGTTTTGTGGAAAGGAGAAATAATTCACGATAAATATATTTTCTTCTTAGAAAGACGACATTTCATCGAGAATTTGCATCATAGGGCGATTTGAAGCCATTATACAACAATCGAGTTTCATAATTTTTCTGGCATTGGTATAATGGGAAAAAATACCAGTAAATTTTTAGATTTATTCCCATATAATTGTTGAATTTTAATGTAGTCTGGGTCATTTTTTTTGTAAGCGTAATGCCATTTACATGGTTAGGTGTTCAATGTTACGTCTTTGATTATTCATTTATTAGGTTAATTTCTGTCGAAATATTACTATATTGCACAAAATTTATATTCATTAGCACAATATCGTAGATTTCTTTTCAAACTAACGCCTTGCAAATAAGTTGCTTCCTTTCTTTTTGAGTGTTAGTACATAAATTAGAAGAAATTAGTATGTGTTTCTTTTTGCTCTAGAATCACACATGCTTCGAGGTACTTTGTTGAGAGAGAAATTACATTTAATCAGGATTTTTGCAATATGACTGCCTTTAAATTTTTTATATAACAGCAGCTTAGATTTTCTGCTTTATATATTGGAAATACCTGTGCAAATCTTTTTGCCACGTATTTTGTAAAATGCAGCACATTTTGAAAGAGTTTGGGCGAGATTTAGATATTTCTAGAGTTTTATGGAATGGAGAAATAATTCTTTTTGCTCTAGAATAACACATGCTTCGAGGTACATTGTTGAAAGAGAAATTACATTTAATCAGGATTTTTGCAATATGACTGCTTTTAAATTTTTTACATAACAGCAGCTTAGATTTTCTGCTTTATATATTGGAAATACCTGTGCAAATGTTTTTGCCAAGTATTTTGTAAAATGCAGCATAATTTGAAAGATTTTGCGAGTTTTCGAATGTTCTTGAATTTCCTGGAATGGAGATATAATAAAGTTATTTTAATTTCATTTGTGCAAAAACGTCATTTAAAGTAGATGTTTGCATTAGGACTGCATTTGAAGTATTTTCTTGTATAAGAGCAGCTTAGCTTTTCTGCTACATATATATTGGAAGAACGTGTGCAAATATTTGGGCGATGCAGCAGAACTAGTGAGATTTAGAAATTTCTAGAATCTTGTGGATTGGAGAAATAGCATAAGACATACGTATTTATTTAATGTCTGCATTTGACCGCGATTTTTGAAGCATGACTTCCTTTATAGCATTTTCCCACATAAAAGCAGCTTAGATTATCTGCTATATATTTTGGTAATATTTGTACATATATTTTGGCTGCTTTTTTGATAAAATGTAGCAGACATGGAGAATTTTGGCAATACCTGTGCCAATATTTTGTCGATTTAGTTAGTGATTTGCTGACTGCGACTTTCGGAGCAATTTAGAGTTTTCAAGAATTTTGTGGATTGGAGAAATAATTTACCTTAAATACATTTTCTTAATTGAAAGACGGTATTTAATTCAAATTTTTGTAGCCTGACTGCCTTCTATTTTCCATATATAACAGCAGCTTAGATTTTCTGCATTAAATTGAAAATATCTCTGCAAATATTTTGTCTGTATGGCAAAATTCGGCAGAATTAGAGTTTTGGCTAGTTTTTGGAACTTCCGGTATTTTGGCTAGTTTTTGGAATTTCCAGCATTTTGTGCAATGTAGTAATAACTTCGTACAACAATCGTAATTTCTTTTTAGAACGACGACATATTTTCGCAATTTTTGGAGAATGACTTTCTGTATACTATTTCTGTAAATAACAGCATCTTAGATTTTCTTCTCTTTATACGGGAAATATATTTGGAAATATTTTCATTTATTTGGTAAAGTGCAGCGAACTCGGCCAGTTTAAGAAATTTTGATTATTGTAGTGTGTTTGAAATGCCCTAGAATAAATAGTATTCTCATTTTAGAACGACTATGTGTAATCGCTATCTTTGTAGCATGTTTTTCTTCATCGGACTTTTGTACATAATAGCAGCTTAGCTTTTCTGCTTTACGTATTGAGAATACTTGTGAAAATATTTTGGCGATTTGTTTGGAACTTAGGCGAGTTAAAAAAAATTTCTCGAATGTTGTGGATTTGTGAATTAATTTTCGATATATTTTCTTTATATAATGATGACATTTTATGGGAATTTCTGCAGCATGGTTGTCTTCAAATTTTCTTATATGACAGCAGCTTAGCTTTTCTTCTATGTATATATATTGGAAATACGTATGCAAATATTTCGCCTCAGTATTTGGTAAAATGTAGCGGACTCGGCGAGTTTTGGCGAGATTTATAAATTTCTAGAGTTTTTGTGGAATGGCGAAATAATTCACGATGAACATATTTTCTTCTTAGAAAGACGACATTTCATCGAGGATTTTAAAGAAATAATTTACTTGAAATATATTTTCTTAATTGAAAGACGATATTTAATTCAAATGTTTGCAGCCTGACTGCCTTCTATTTTCCATGTATAACAGCAGCTTAGATTTTCTGCATTATATTGAAAATATATCTGCAAATATTTTGTCTGTATGGCAAAATTCAGCTGAATTTGAGTTTTGGCTAGTCTTTGGAATTTACAGCATTTTGGCTAGTTTTTGGAATTTTTAGCATTTTGGCTAGTTTTTGGAATTTCCAGCATTTTGTGCAATGTAGTAATACCTTAAGACAAACGTAATTTCTTTTTAGAACGACGACATATTTTCGCGATTTTTGTAGAGTGACTCTCTGTATACTATTTCCGTAAATAAAAACAGCTTAGATTTTCTGTTTTTTATACTGGAAATATATTTGCAAATATTTTCTTTTATTTGGTAAAGTACAGCGAACTCGGCCTGTTTAGAAAATTTTGAATATTGTAGTCTGTTGAAATGCCCTAGAATAATAGTATTCTCATTTTAGAAAGACGATGTGTAATCTCTATTTTTGTAGCATGATTTTCCTCATCGTACTTTTGTTTATAATAGCAGCTTAGCTTTTCTGCTTTTCGAATTGAGAATACCTGTGCAAATACTTTTGGTATTTGTTTGGAATTTAGGCGAGTTTAAAAAATTTCTCGAATGTTGTGGATTTGTGAATTCATTTTCGATTTTCTTTATATGATGATGACATTTTATGGGAATTTCTGCAGCATGTTTGTCTTCAAATTTTCTTATATGACAGCAGCTTAGATTCTCTGCTATATATATATATTGGAAATACGTATGCAAATATTTTTCCGATGTATTTGGTAAAATTTAGCAGACTTGGCGAGTTTTGGCGAGATTTAGAAATTTCTAGAGTTTTGTGGAAAGGAGAAATAATTCACGATAAATATATTTTCTTCTTAGAAAGACGACATTTCATCGAGAATTTGCATCATAGGGCGATTTGAAGCCATTATACAACAATCGAGTTTCATAATTTTTCTGGCATTGGTATAATGGGAAAAAATACCAGTAAATTTTTAGATTTATTCCCATATAATTGTTGAATTTTAATGTTGTCTGGGTCATTTTTTTTGTAAGCGTAATGCCATTTACATGGTTAGGTGTTCAATGTTACGTCTTTGATTATTCATTTATTAGGTTAATTTCTGTCGAAATATTACTATATTGCACAAAATTTATATTCATTAGCACAATATCGTAGATTTCTTTTCAAACTAACGCCTTGCAAATAAGTTGCTTCCTTTCTTTTTGAGTGTTAGTACATAAATTAGAAGAAATTAGTATGTGTTTCTTTTTGCTCTAGAATCACACATGCTTCGAGGTACTTTGTTGAGAGAGAAATTACATTTAATCAGGATTTTTGCAATATGACTGCTTTTAAATTTTTTACATAACAGCAGCTTAGATTTTCTGCTTTATATATTGGAAATACCTGTGCAAATGTTTTTGCCAAGTATTTTGTAAAATGCAGCATAATTTGAAAGATTTTGCGAGTTTTCGAATGTTCTTGAATTTCCTGGAATGGAGATATAATAAAGTTATTTTAATTTCATTTGTGCAAAAACGTCATTTAAAGTAGATGTTTGCATTAGGACTGCATTTGAAGTATTTTCTTGTATAAGAGCAGCTTAGCTTTTCTGCTACATATATATTGGAAGAACGTGTGCAAATATTTGGGCGATGCAGCAGAACTAGTGAGATTTAGAAATTTCTAGAATCTTGTGGATTGGAGAAATAGCATAAGACATACGTATTTATTTAATGTCTGCATTTGACCGCGATTTTTGAAGCATGACTTCCTTTATAGCATTTTTCCACATAAAAGCAGCTTAGATTATCTGCTATATATTTTGGTAATATTTGTACATATATTTTGGCTGCTTTTTTGATAAAATGTAGCAGACATGGAGAATTTTGGCAATACCTGTGCCAATATTTTGTCGATTTAGTTAGTGATTTGCTGACTGCGACTGTCGGAGCAATTTAGAGTTTTCAAGAATTTTGTGGATTGGAGAAATAATTTACCTTAAATACATTTTCTTAATTGAAAGACTGTATTTAATTCAAATTTTTGTAGCCTGACTGCCTTCTATTTTCCATATATAACAGCAGCTTAGATTTTCTGCATTAAATTGAAAATATCTCTGCAAATATTTTGTCTGTATGGCAAAATTCGGCAGAATTAGAGTTTTGGCTAGATTTTGGAATTTCCGGCATTTTGGCTAGTTTTTGGAATTTCCAGGATTTTGTGCAATGTAGTAATAACTTCGTACAACAATCGTAATTTCTTTTTAGAACGACGACATATTTTCGCAATTTTTGGAGAATGACTTTCTGTATACTATTTCCGTAAATAACAGCATCTTAGATTTTCTTCTCTTTATACGGGAAATATATTTGGAAATATTTTGATTTATTTGGTAAAGTGCAGCGAACTCGGCCAGTTTAAGAAATTTTGATTATTGTAGTGTGTTTGAAATGCCCTAGAATAAATAGTATTCTCATTTTAGAACGACTATGTGTAATCGCTATCTTTGTAGCATGTTTTTCTTCATCGGACTTTTGTACATAATAGCAGCTTAGCTTTTCTGCTTTTCGTATTGAGAATACTTGTGAAAATATTTTGGCGATTTGTTTGGAACTTAGGCGAGTTAAAAAAAATTTCTCGAATGTTGTGGATTTGTGAATTAATTTTCGATATATTTTCTTTATATAATGATGACATTTTATGGGAATTTCTGCAGCATGGTTGTCTTCAAATTTTCTTATATGACAGCAGCTTAGCTTTTCTTCTATGTATATATATTGGAAATACGTATGCAAATATTTCGCCTCAGTATTTGGTAAAATGTAGCGGACTCTGCGAGTTTTGGCGAGATTTATAAATTTCTAGAGTTTTTGTGGAATGGCGAAATAATTCACGATGAACATATTTTCTTCTTAGAAAGACGACATTTCATCGAGGATTTTAAAGAAATAATTTACTTGAAATATATTTTCTTAATTGAAAGACGGTATTTAATTCAAATGTTTGCAGCCTGACTGCCTTCTATTTTCCATGTATAACAGCAGCTTAGATTTTCTGCATTATATTGAAAATATATCTGCAAATATTTTGTCTGTATGGCAAAATTCAGCTGAATTTGAGTTTTGGCTAGTCTTTGGAATTTACAGCATTTTGGCTTGTTTTTGGAATTTACAGCATTTTGGCTTGTTTTTGGAATTTACAGCATTTTGTCTAGTTTTTAGAATTTTTAGCATTTTGGCTAGTTTTTGGAATTTCCAGCATTTTGTGCAATGTAGTAATACCTTAAGACAAACGTAATTTCTTTTTAGAACGACGACATATTTTCGTGATTTTTGTAGAGTGACTCTCTGTATACTATTTCCGTAAATTACAACAGCTTAGATTTTCTGTTCTTTATACTGGAAATATATTTGCAAATATTTTCTTTTATTTGGTAAAGTACAGCGAACTCGGCCTGTTTAGAAAATTTTGAATATTGTAGTCTGTTGAAATGCCCTAGAATAATAGTATTCTCATTTTAGAAAGACGATGTGTAATCTCTATTTTTGTAGCATGATTTTCCTCATCGTATTTTGTTTATAATAGCAGCTTAGCTTTTCTGCTTTTCGAATTGAGAATACCTGTGCAAATACTTTGGGTATTTGTTTGGAATTTAGGCGAGTTTAAAAAATTTCTCGAATGTTGTGGATTTGTGAATTCATTTTCGATTTTCTTTATATAATGATGAAATTTTATGGGAATTTCTGCAGCATGTTTGTCTTCAAATTTTCTTATATGACAGCAGCTTAGATTCTCTGCTATATATATATATTGGAAATACGTATGCAAATATTTTTCCGATGTATTTGGTAAAATGTAGCAGACTTGGCGAGTTTTGGCGAGATTTAGAAATTTCTAGAGTTTTGTGGAAAGGAGAAATAATTCACGATAAATATATTTTCTTCTTAGAAAGACGACATTTCATCGAGAATTTGCATCATAGGGCGATTTGAAGCCATTATACAACAATCGAGTTTCATAATTTTTCTGGCATTGGTATAATGGGAAAAAACACCAGTAAATTTTTAGATTTATTCCCATATAATTGTTGAATTTTAATGTAGTCTGGGTCATTTTTTTTGTAAGCGTAATGCCATTTACATGGTTAGGTGTTCAATGTTACGTCTTTGATTATTCATTTATTAGGTTAATTTCTGTCGAAATATTACTATATTGCACAAAATTTATATTCATTAGCACAATATCGTAGATTTCTTTTCAAACTAACGCCTTGCAAATAAGTTGCTTCCTTTCTTTTTGAGTGTTAGTACATAAATTAGAAGAAATTAGTATGTGTTTCTTTTTGCTCTAGAATCACACATGCTTCGAGGTACTTTGTTGAGAGAGAAATTACATTTAATCAGGATTTTTGCAATATGACTGCCTTTAAATTTTTTATATAACAGCAGCTTAGATTTTCTGCTTTATATATTGGAAATACCTGTGCAAATCTTTTTGCACGTATTTTGTAAAATGCAGCACATTTTGAAAGAGTTTGGGCGAGATTTAGATATTTCTAGAGTTTTATGGAATGGAGAAATAATTCTTTTTTCTCTAGAATAACACATGCTTCGAGGTACATTGTTGAAAGAGAAATTACATTTAATCAGGATTTTTGCAATATGACTGCTTTTAAATTTTTTACATAACAGCAGCTTAGATTTTCTGCTTTATATATTGGAAATACCTGTGCAAATGTTTTTGTCAAGTATTTTGTAAAATGCAGCATAATTTGAAAGATTTTGCGAGTTTTCGAATATTCTTGAATTTCCTGGAATAGAGATATAATAAAGTTATTTTAATTTCATTTGTGTAAAAACGTCATTCATGACTTCCTTTATAGCATTTTCCCACATAAAAGCAGCTTAGATTATCTGCTATATATATTGGTAATATTTGTACATATATTTTGGCTATTTTTTTGATAAAATGTAGCAGACATGGAGAATTTTGGCGAAGTGAAAACTTTCTTGAACATTGTGGATTAGAGAAATAATTTAAGATAAACTTTTTTCCATATAGATTGACAATATTAAATCGCGATTTTTGTAGTATTACTGCATTTGTAGTATTTTATTATATAACAGCGGCTTAAATTTTCTGCTATATATATTGGAAATATCTGTGCAATATTTTATCGATTTTTTTGGTACAATGCTGTAAACTGCAATAAAATATAAAACGGGATGTAAAATCCATATATGCGGCGATACCAGAAAATAGAAATCTTATCATTCGAGATTTGAGCCGGACAAGATATACTATTAAAGACCTTGTTAACAGATTTTGAGATTTTGTTAATAAATTTGACACATGCAACTCATCTGAAAAATATCGACGAAATTTTGAATTTTTCAGAATTTAGAATTTTGGGGATTAGTGGCAAATTTGAGAAGTACATAATTTCTGTTTAGAGTTCTACCAAATCAGTGTATATAAGGATTTTATTTGTATGACAGTTAAATGCGTTTAAAAACGATAGTTGAAAAGACATGAACTTGACTTGACCATTGTAAAAAATGTTTGAAAGAAGCCATATCAACA
>CATNUR010000016.1:0-24758 GCA_951213105.1 Amaurobius ferox | reverse complement strand
GAAGGAGTTACTAGTTCTCTGCTCGTGGTGGCATTTTGTTTTGCCTCTTATTGTTGATAGGGCTATGTGGCCTTCATGTATTCAGGAGTTTTTTTTCCTTCTCTCTTGCAGTTGCTCGGCACACGTTTGGCCTTTTGATTTTTACTCTTGTACTGCAATTAGCTTTGTCAAAATTTATATATATAAAAAACTTAATCCATACCATACTGAAAAAACAGGGATAGATATAGATAGATATATGTATATTTTGATAGAATCTTGCATCTGAGTTCGAAAGGGGGATCAGACCAATGACAGGCCTCATGACAGGACAGCCAATAAGAAGCGCCCTTCGGTGACCGCGTTATATAAAAGGGCTTCAATGTGGACATAAGATCATTATTCTGTTGTCTTTTGAAAGTTCTAGACGTATATTTTTAATGGAGCCTCGAAAGATGAAGCAGACTGCAAGGATGAGTACCGGAACTCGGCCTCTTCCAAAACAGGCAGTGGTGGAAAAAAATCCAAGGTCGCTTCCATGCATTCCCGTAAGGAGTCCAGAGCGAGTCGATCTTGGACCTCGAAAGATGAAGCAGACGGCCAGGATGAGTACCGGAACTCGGCCTCTTCCAAAACAGGCAGTGGTGGAAAAAAATCCAACTACGCTTCCATGCATTCCCGTAAGGAGTCCAGAGCGAGTCGATGTTGCACCTCGAAAGATGAAGCAGACGGCCAGGATGAGTACTGGTACCAGGCCTTTTCCAAAACACAGAGTGGTGAAAAAAACCTCAAGTAGACCCGTCTTGCCTGGAAATATCAGCGCTAGAGATTTCCAAATAAATTTTGTGGCGAAGCCGGGAGATGTTGTCCTCCCTCGACAAATACGAAGTCCCGAGCGTGAGTAAATTTCCGCCACTTTCATCGTAAAAAAAAGGCCCTTTTCAGGGCCACCCAAAATATATTTAGGTGTGCTTTTTCGCTTGCTATTTTTATCTTTGACCACACATGTATATGCTCTTTCGTTCATATGATTTTCTGAGGATTGTGTTTTTGTTGTGTGTATGGATATATGCTTTTTCAAAAACGCCGTCTTACGTGGCACACAGCTCGTTATCTTTAAACGTAATTTACTGAAATTTCTGGGTATTCGATTACTAAATGATGATTTTCACACACCCCATATATTACTGAAAGATTTCCTTTTAATAACACGCGAAGTGAAACAATATTCTGCTTTCGACATACGCGGTCAATGATTTCTCAATTGTTCCAGGTGACTCGTTGCCTTCTGTAAATATGTACATAAGTTTTTAGTATATTTGTGTTGCCCATGTTGTACTTCGCTGTCGGCTTTGAACTATGGAAGGAGTTACTAGTTCTCTGCTCGTGGTGGCATTTTGTTTTGCCTCTTATTGTTGATAGGGCTATGTGGCCTTCATGTATTCAGGAGTTTTTTTTTCCTTCTCTCTTGCAGTTGCTCGGCACACGTTTGGCCTTTTGATTTTTACTCTTGTACTGCAATTAGCTTTGTCAAAATTTATATATATAAAAAACTTAATCCATACCATACTGAAAAAACAGGGATAGATATAGATAGATATATGTATATTTTGATAGAATCTTGCATCTGAGTTCGAAAGGGGGATCAGACCAATGACAGGCCTCATGACAGGACAGCCAATAAGAAGCGCCCTTCGGTGACCGCGTTATATAAAAGGGCTTCAATGTGGACATAAGATCATTATTCTGTTGTCTTTTGAAAGTTCTAGACGTATATTTTTAATGGAGCCTCGAAAGATGAAGCAGACTGCAAGGATGAGTACCGGAACTCGGCCTCTTCCAAAACAGGCAGTGGTGGAAAAAAATCCAAGGTCGCTTCCATGCATTCCCGTAAGGAGTCCAGAGCGAGTCGATCTTGGACCTCGAAAGATGAAGCAGACGGCCAGGATGAGTACCGGAACTCGGCCTCTTCCAAAACAGGCAGTGGTGGAAAAAAATCCAACTACGCTTCCATGCATTCCCGTAAGGAGTCCAGAGCGAGTCGATGTTGCACCTCGAAAGATGAAGCAGACGGCCAGGATGAGTACTGGTACCAGGCCTTTTCCAAAACACAGAGTGGTGAAAAAAACCTCAAGTAGACCCGTCTTGCCTGGAAATATCAGCGCTAGAGATTTCCAAATAAATTTTGTGGCGAAGCCGGGAGATGTTGTCCTCCCTCGACAAATACGAAGTCCCGAGCGTGAGTAAATTTCCGCCACTTTCATCGTAAAAAAAAGGCCCTTTTCAGGGCCACCCAAAATATATTTAGGTGTGCTTTTTCGCTTGCTATTTTTATCTTTGACCACACATGTATATGCTCTTTCGTTCATATGATTTTCTGAGGATTGTGTTTTTGTTGTGTGTATGGATATATGCTTTTTCAAAAACGCCGTCTTACGTGGCACACAGCTCGTTATCTTTAAACGTAATTTACTGAAATTTCTGGGTATTCGATTACTAAATGATGATTTTCACACACCCCATATATTACTGAAAGATTTCCTTTTAATAACACGCGAAGTGAAACAATATTCTGCTTTCGACATACGCGGTCAATGATTTCTCAATTGTTCCAGGTGACTCGTTGCCTTCTGTAAATATGTACATAAGTTTTTAGTATATTTGTGTTGCCCATGTTGTACTTCGCTGTCGGCTTTGAACTATGGAAGGAGTTACTAGTTCTCTGCTCGTGGTGGCATTTTGTTTTGCCTCTTATTGTTGATAGGGCTATGTGGCCTTCATGTATTCAGGAGTTTTTTTTCCTTCTCTCTTGCAGTTGCTCGGCACACGTTTGGCCTTTTGATTTTTACTCTTGTACTGCAATTAGCTTTGTCAAAATTTATATATATAAAAAACTTAATCCATACCATACTGAAAAAACAGGGATAGATATAGATAGATATATGTATATTTTGATAGAATCTTGCATCTGAGTTCGAAAGGGGGATCAGACCAATGACAGGCCTCATGACAGGACAGCCAATAAGAAGCGCCCTTCGGTGACCGCGTTATATAAAAGGGCTTCAATGTGGACATAAGATCATTATTCTGTTGTCTTTTGAAAGTTCTAGACGTATATTTTTAATGGAGCCTCGAAAGATGAAGCAGACTGCAAGGATGAGTACCGGAACTCGGCCTCTTCCAAAACAGGCAGTGGTGGAAAAAAATCCAAGGTCGCTTCCATGCATTCCCGTAAGGAGTCCAGAGCGAGTCGATCTTGGACCTCGAAAGATGAAGCAGACGGCCAGGATGAGTACCGGAACTCGGCCTCTTCCAAAACAGGCAGTGGTGGAAAAAAATCCAACTACGCTTCCATGCATTCCCGTAAGGAGTCCAGAGCGAGTCGATGTTGCACCTCGAAAGATGAAGCAGACGGCCAGGATGAGTACTGGTACCAGGCCTTTTCCAAAACACAGAGTGGTGAAAAAAACCTCAAGTAGACCCGTCTTGCCTGGAAATATCAGCGCTAGAGATTTCCAAATAAATTTTGTGGCGAAGCCGGGAGATGTTGTCCTCCCTCGACAAATACGAAGTCCCGAGCGTGAGTAAATTTCCGCCACTTTCATCGTAAAAAAAAGGCCCTTTTCAGGGCCACCCAAAATATATTTAGGTGTGCTTTTTCGCTTGCTATTTTTATCTTTGACCACACATGTATATGCTCTTTCGTTCATATGATTTTCTGAGGATTGTGTTTTTGTTGTGTGTATGGATATATGCTTTTTCAAAAACGCCGTCTTACGTGGCACACAGCTCGTTATCTTTAAACGTAATTTACTGAAATTTCTGGGTATTCGATTACTAAATGATGATTTTCACACACCCCATATATTACTGAAAGATTTCCTTTTAATAACACGCGAAGTGAAACAATATTCTGCTTTCGACATACGCGGTCAATGATTTCTCAATTGTTCCAGGTGACTCGTTGCCTTCTGTAAATATGTACATAAGTTTTTAGTATATTTGTGTTGCCCATGTTGTACTTCGCTGTCGGCTTTGAACTATGGAAGGAGTTACTAGTTCTCTGCTCGTGGTGGCATTTTGTTTTGCCTCTTATTGTTGATAGGGCTATGTGGCCTTCATGTATTCAGGAGTTTTTTTTCCTTCTCTCTTGCAGTTGCTCGGCACACGTTTGGCCTTTTGATTTTTACTCTTGTACTGCAATTAGCTTTGTCAAAATTTATATATATAAAAAACTTAATCCATACCATACTGAAAAAACAGGGATAGATATAGATAGATATATGTATATTTTGATAGAATCTTGCATCTGAGTTCGAAAGGGGGATCAGACCAATGACAGGCCTCATGACAGGACAGCCAATAAGAAGCGCCCTTCGGTGACCGCGTTATATAAAAGGGCTTCAATGTGGACATAAGATCATTATTCTGTTGTCTTTTGAAAGTTCTAGACGTATATTTTTAATGGAGCCTCGAAAGATGAAGCAGACTGCAAGGATGAGTACCGGAACTCGGCCTCTTCCAAAACAGGCAGTGGTGGAAAAAAATCCAAGGTCGCTTCCATGCATTCCCGTAAGGAGTCCAGAGCGAGTCGATCTTGGACCTCGAAAGATGAAGCAGACGGCCAGGATGAGTACCGGAACTCGGCCTCTTCCAAAACAGGCAGTGGTGGAAAAAAATCCAACTACGCTTCCATGCATTCCCGTAAGGAGTCCAGAGCGAGTCGATGTTGCACCTCGAAAGATGAAGCAGACGGCCAGGATGAGTACTGGTACCAGGCCTTTTCCAAAACACAGAGTGGTGAAAAAAACCTCAAGTAGACCCGTCTTGCCTGGAAATATCAGCGCTAGAGATTTCCAAATAAATTTTGTGGCGAAGCCGGGAGATGTTGTCCTCCCTCGACAAATACGAAGTCCCGAGCGTGAGTAAATTTCCGCCACTTTCATCGTAAAAAAAAGGCCCTTTTCAGGGCCACCCAAAATATATTTAGGTGTGCTTTTTCGCTTGCTATTTTTATCTTTGACCACACATGTATATGCTCTTTCGTTCATATGATTTTCTGAGGATTGTGTTTTTGTTGTGTGTATGGATATATGCTTTTTCAAAAACGCCGTCTTACGTGGCACACAGCTCGTTATCTTTAAACGTAATTTACTGAAATTTCTGGGTATTCGATTACTAAATGATGATTTTCACACACCCCATATATTACTGAAAGATTTCCTTTTAATAACACGCGAAGTGAAACAATATTCTGCTTTCGACATACGCGGTCAATGATTTCTCAATTGTTCCAGGTGACTCGTTGCCTTCTGTAAATATGTACATAAGTTTTTAGTATATTTGTGTTGCCCATGTTGTACTTCGCTGTCGGCTTTGAACTATGGAAGGAGTTACTAGTTCTCTGCTCGTGGTGGCATTTTGTTTTGCCTCTTATTGTTGATAGGGCTATGTGGCCTTCATGTATTCAGGAGTTTTTTTTCCTTCTCTCTTGCAGTTGCTCGGCACACGTTTGGCCTTTTGATTTTTACTCTTGTACTGCAATTAGCTTTGTCAAAATTTATATATATAAAAAACTTAATCCATACCATACTGAAAAAACAGGGATAGATATAGATAGATATATGTATATTTTGATAGAATCTTGCATCTGAGTTCGAAAGGGGGATCAGACCAATGACAGGCCTCATGACAGGACAGCCAATAAGAAGCGCCCTTCGGTGACCGCGTTATATAAAAGGGCTTCAATGTGGACATAAGATCATTATTCTGTTGTCTTTTGAAAGTTCTAGACGTATATTTTTAATGGAGCCTCGAAAGATGAAGCAGACTGCAAGGATGAGTACCGGAACTCGGCCTCTTCCAAAACAGGCAGTGGTGGAAAAAAATCCAAGGTCGCTTCCATGCATTCCCGTAAGGAGTCCAGAGCGAGTCGATCTTGGACCTCGAAAGATGAAGCAGACGGCCAGGATGAGTACCGGAACTCGGCCTCTTCCAAAACAGGCAGTGGTGGAAAAAAATCCAACTACGCTTCCATGCATTCCCGTAAGGAGTCCAGAGCGAGTCGATGTTGCACCTCGAAAGATGAAGCAGACGGCCAGGATGAGTACTGGTACCAGGCCTTTTCCAAAACACAGAGTGGTGAAAAAAACCTCAAGTAGACCCGTCTTGCCTGGAAATATCAGCGCTAGAGATTTCCAAATAAATTTTGTGGCGAAGCCGGGAGATGTTGTCCTCCCTCGACAAATACGAAGTCCCGAGCGTGAGTAAATTTCCGCCACTTTCATCGTAAAAAAAAGGCCCTTTTCAGGGCCACCCAAAATATATTTAGGTGTGCTTTTTCGCTTGCTATTTTTATCTTTGACCACACATGTATATGCTCTTTCGTTCATATGATTTTCTGAGGATTGTGTTTTTGTTGTGTGTATGGATATATGCTTTTTCAAAAACGCCGTCTTACGTGGCACACAGCTCGTTATCTTTAAACGTAATTTACTGAAATTTCTGGGTATTCGATTACTAAATGATGATTTTCACACACCCCATATATTACTGAAAGATTTCCTTTTAATAACACGCGAAGTGAAACAATATTCTGCTTTCGACATACGCGGTCAATGATTTCTCAATTGTTCCAGGTGACTCGTTGCCTTCTGTAAATATGTACATAAGTTTTTAGTATATTTGTGTTGCCCATGTTGTACTTCGCTGTCGGCTTTGAACTATGGAAGGAGTTACTAGTTCTCTGCTCGTGGTGGCATTTTGTTTTGCCTCTTATTGTTGATAGGGCTATGTGGCCTTCATGTATTCAGGAGTTTTTTTTCCTTCTCTCTTGCAGTTGCTCGGCACACGTTTGGCCTTTTGATTTTTACTCTTGTACTGCAATTAGCTTTGTCAAAATTTATATATATAAAAAACTTAATCCATACCATACTGAAAAAACAGGGATAGATATAGATAGATATATGTATATTTTGATAGAATCTTGCATCTGAGTTCGAAAGGGGGATCAGACCAATGACAGGCCTCATGACAGGACAGCCAATAAGAAGCGCCCTTCGGTGACCGCGTTATATAAAAGGGCTTCAATGTGGACATAAGATCATTATTCTGTTGTCTTTTGAAAGTTCTAGACGTATATTTTTAATGGAGCCTCGAAAGATGAAGCAGACTGCAAGGATGAGTACCGGAACTCGGCCTCTTCCAAAACAGGCAGTGGTGGAAAAAAATCCAAGGTCGCTTCCATGCATTCCCGTAAGGAGTCCAGAGCGAGTCGATCTTGGACCTCGAAAGATGAAGCAGACGGCCAGGATGAGTACCGGAACTCGGCCTCTTCCAAAACAGGCAGTGGTGGAAAAAAATCCAACTACGCTTCCATGCATTCCCGTAAGGAGTCCAGAGCGAGTCGATGTTGCACCTCGAAAGATGAAGCAGACGGCCAGGATGAGTACTGGTACCAGGCCTTTTCCAAAACACAGAGTGGTGAAAAAAACCTCAAGTAGACCCGTCTTGCCTGGAAATATCAGCGCTAGAGATTTCCAAATAAATTTTGTGGCGAAGCCGGGAGATGTTGTCCTCCCTCGACAAATACGAAGTCCCGAGCGTGAGTAAATTTCCGCCACTTTCATCGTAAAAAAAAGGCCCTTTTCAGGGCCACCCAAAATATATTTAGGTGTGCTTTTTCGCTTGCTATTTTTATCTTTGACCACACATGTATATGCTCTTTCGTTCATATGATTTTCTGAGGATTGTGTTTTTGTTGTGTGTATGGATATATGCTTTTTCAAAAACGCCGTCTTACGTGGCACACAGCTCGTTATCTTTAAACGTAATTTACTGAAATTTCTGGGTATTCGATTACTAAATGATGATTTTCACACACCCCATATATTACTGAAAGATTTCCTTTTAATAACACGCGAAGTGAAACAATATTCTGCTTTCGACATACGCGGTCAATGATTTCTCAATTGTTCCAGGTGACTCGTTGCCTTCTGTAAATATGTACATAAGTTTTTAGTATATTTGTGTTGCCCATGTTGTACTTCGCTGTCGGCTTTGAACTATGGAAGGAGTTACTAGTTCTCTGCTCGTGGTGGCATTTTGTTTTGCCTCTTATTGTTGATAGGGCTATGTGGCCTTCATGTATTCAGGAGTTTTTTTTCCTTCTCTCTTGCAGTTGCTCGGCACACGTTTGGCCTTTTGATTTTTACTCTTGTACTGCAATTAGCTTTGTCAAAATTTATATATATAAAAAACTTAATCCATACCATACTGAAAAAACAGGGATAGATATAGATAGATATATGTATATTTTGATAGAATCTTGCATCTGAGTTCGAAAGGGGGATCAGACCAATGACAGGCCTCATGACAGGACAGCCAATAAGAAGCGCCCTTCGGTGACCGCGTTATATAAAAGGGCTTCAATGTGGACATAAGATCATTATTCTGTTGTCTTTTGAAAGTTCTAGACGTATATTTTTAATGGAGCCTCGAAAGATGAAGCAGACTGCAAGGATGAGTACCGGAACTCGGCCTCTTCCAAAACAGGCAGTGGTGGAAAAAAATCCAAGGTCGCTTCCATGCATTCCCGTAAGGAGTCCAGAGCGAGTCGATCTTGGACCTCGAAAGATGAAGCAGACGGCCAGGATGAGTACCGGAACTCGGCCTCTTCCAAAACAGGCAGTGGTGGAAAAAAATCCAACTACGCTTCCATGCATTCCCGTAAGGAGTCCAGAGCGAGTCGATGTTGCACCTCGAAAGATGAAGCAGACGGCCAGGATGAGTACTGGTACCAGGCCTTTTCCAAAACACAGAGTGGTGAAAAAAACCTCAAGTAGACCCGTCTTGCCTGGAAATATCAGCGCTAGAGATTTCCAAATAAATTTTGTGGCGAAGCCGGGAGATGTTGTCCTCCCTCGACAAATACGAAGTCCCGAGCGTGAGTAAATTTCCGCCACTTTCATCGTAAAAAAAAGGCCCTTTTCAGGGCCACCCAAAATATATTTAGGTGTGCTTTTTCGCTTGCTATTTTTATCTTTGACCACACATGTATATGCTCTTTCGTTCATATGATTTTCTGAGGATTGTGTTTTTGTTGTGTGTATGGATATATGCTTTTTCAAAAACGCCGTCTTACGTGGCACACAGCTCGTTATCTTTAAACGTAATTTACTGAAATTTCTGGGTATTCGATTACTAAATGATGATTTTCACACACCCCATATATTACTGAAAGATTTCCTTTTAATAACACGCGAAGTGAAACAATATTCTGCTTTCGACATACGCGGTCAATGATTTCTCAATTGTTCCAGGTGACTCGTTGCCTTCTGTAAATATGTACATAAGTTTTTAGTATATTTGTGTTGCCCATGTTGTACTTCGCTGTCGGCTTTGAACTATGGAAGGAGTTACTAGTTCTCTGCTCGTGGTGGCATTTTGTTTTGCCTCTTATTGTTGATAGGGCTATGTGGCCTTCATGTATTCAGGAGTTTTTTTTCCTTCTCTCTTGCAGTTGCTCGGCACACGTTTGGCCTTTTGATTTTTACTCTTGTACTGCAATTAGCTTTGTCAAAATTTATATATATAAAAAACTTAATCCATACCATACTGAAAAAACAGGGATAGATATAGATAGATATATGTATATTTTGATAGAATCTTGCATCTGAGTTCGAAAGGGGGATCAGACCAATGACAGGCCTCATGACAGGACAGCCAATAAGAAGCGCCCTTCGGTGACCGCGTTATATAAAAGGGCTTCAATGTGGACATAAGATCATTATTCTGTTGTCTTTTGAAAGTTCTAGACGTATATTTTTAATGGAGCCTCGAAAGATGAAGCAGACTGCAAGGATGAGTACCGGAACTCGGCCTCTTCCAAAACAGGCAGTGGTGGAAAAAAATCCAAGGTCGCTTCCATGCATTCCCGTAAGGAGTCCAGAGCGAGTCGATCTTGGACCTCGAAAGATGAAGCAGACGGCCAGGATGAGTACCGGAACTCGGCCTCTTCCAAAACAGGCAGTGGTGGAAAAAAATCCAACTACGCTTCCATGCATTCCCGTAAGGAGTCCAGAGCGAGTCGATGTTGCACCTCGAAAGATGAAGCAGACGGCCAGGATGAGTACTGGTACCAGGCCTTTTCCAAAACACAGAGTGGTGAAAAAAACCTCAAGTAGACCCGTCTTGCCTGGAAATATCAGCGCTAGAGATTTCCAAATAAATTTTGTGGCGAAGCCGGGAGATGTTGTCCTCCCTCGACAAATACGAAGTCCCGAGCGTGAGTAAATTTCCGCCACTTTCATCGTAAAAAAAAGGCCCTTTTCAGGGCCACCCAAAATATATTTAGGTGTGCTTTTTCGCTTGCTATTTTTATCTTTGACCACACATGTATATGCTCTTTCGTTCATATGATTTTCTGAGGATTGTGTTTTTGTTGTGTGTATGGATATATGCTTTTTCAAAAACGCCGTCTTACGTGGCACACAGCTCGTTATCTTTAAACGTAATTTACTGAAATTTCTGGGTATTCGATTACTAAATGATGATTTTCACACACCCCATATATTACTGAAAGATTTCCTTTTAATAACACGCGAAGTGAAACAATATTCTGCTTTCGACATACGCGGTCAATGATTTCTCAATTGTTCCAGGTGACTCGTTGCCTTCTGTAAATATGTACATAAGTTTTTAGTATATTTGTGTTGCCCATGTTGTACTTCGCTGTCGGCTTTGAACTATGGAAGGAGTTACTAGTTCTCTGCTCGTGGTGGCATTTTGTTTTGCCTCTTATTGTTGATAGGGCTATGTGGCCTTCATGTATTCAGGAGTTTTTTTTCCTTCTCTCTTGCAGTTGCTCGGCACACGTTTGGCCTTTTGATTTTTACTCTTGTACTGCAATTAGCTTTGTCAAAATTTATATATATAAAAAACTTAATCCATACCATACTGAAAAAACAGGGATAGATATAGATAGATATATGTATATTTTGATAGAATCTTGCATCTGAGTTCGAAAGGGGGATCAGACCAATGACAGGCCTCATGACAGGACAGCCAATAAGAAGCGCCCTTCGGTGACCGCGTTATATAAAAGGGCTTCAATGTGGACATAAGATCATTATTCTGTTGTCTTTTGAAAGTTCTAGACGTATATTTTTAATGGAGCCTCGAAAGATGAAGCAGACTGCAAGGATGAGTACCGGAACTCGGCCTCTTCCAAAACAGGCAGTGGTGGAAAAAAATCCAAGGTCGCTTCCATGCATTCCCGTAAGGAGTCCAGAGCGAGTCGATCTTGGACCTCGAAAGATGAAGCAGACGGCCAGGATGAGTACCGGAACTCGGCCTCTTCCAAAACAGGCAGTGGTGGAAAAAAATCCAACTACGCTTCCATGCATTCCCGTAAGGAGTCCAGAGCGAGTCGATGTTGCACCTCGAAAGATGAAGCAGACGGCCAGGATGAGTACTGGTACCAGGCCTTTTCCAAAACACAGAGTGGTGAAAAAAACCTCAAGTAGACCCGTCTTGCCTGGAAATATCAGCGCTAGAGATTTCCAAATAAATTTTGTGGCGAAGCCGGGAGATGTTGTCCTCCCTCGACAAATACGAAGTCCCGAGCGTGAGTAAATTTCCGCCACTTTCATCGTAAAAAAAAGGCCCTTTTCAGGGCCACCCAAAATATATTTAGGTGTGCTTTTTCGCTTGCTATTTTTATCTTTGACCACACATGTATATGCTCTTTCGTTCATATGATTTTCTGAGGATTGTGTTTTTGTTGTGTGTATGGATATATGCTTTTTCAAAAACGCCGTCTTACGTGGCACACAGCTCGTTATCTTTAAACGTAATTTACTGAAATTTCTGGGTATTCGATTACTAAATGATGATTTTCACACACCCCATATATTACTGAAAGATTTCCTTTTAATAACACGCGAAGTGAAACAATATTCTGCTTTCGACATACGCGGTCAATGATTTCTCAATTGTTCCAGGTGACTCGTTGCCTTCTGTAAATATGTACATAAGTTTTTAGTATATTTGTGTTGCCCATGTTGTACTTCGCTGTCGGCTTTGAACTATGGAAGGAGTTACTAGTTCTCTGCTCGTGGTGGCATTTTGTTTTGCCTCTTATTGTTGATAGGGCTATGTGGCCTTCATGTATTCAGGAGTTTTTTTTCCTTCTCTCTTGCAGTTGCTCGGCACACGTTTGGCCTTTTGATTTTTACTCTTGTACTGCAATTAGCTTTGTCAAAATTTATATATATAAAAAACTTAATCCATACCATACTGAAAAAACAGGGATAGATATAGATAGATATATGTATATTTTGATAGAATCTTGCATCTGAGTTCGAAAGGGGGATCAGACCAATGACAGGCCTCATGACAGGACAGCCAATAAGAAGCGCCCTTCGGTGACCGCGTTATATAAAAGGGCTTCAATGTGGACATAAGATCATTATTCTGTTGTCTTTTGAAAGTTCTAGACGTATATTTTTAATGGAGCCTCGAAAGATGAAGCAGACTGCAAGGATGAGTACCGGAACTCGGCCTCTTCCAAAACAGGCAGTGGTGGAAAAAAATCCAAGGTCGCTTCCATGCATTCCCGTAAGGAGTCCAGAGCGAGTCGATCTTGGACCTCGAAAGATGAAGCAGACGGCCAGGATGAGTACCGGAACTCGGCCTCTTCCAAAACAGGCAGTGGTGGAAAAAAATCCAACTACGCTTCCATGCATTCCCGTAAGGAGTCCAGAGCGAGTCGATGTTGCACCTCGAAAGATGAAGCAGACGGCCAG
This sequence comes from Amaurobius ferox, assembly GCA_951213105.1. Taxonomy (NCBI): domain Eukaryota; kingdom Metazoa; phylum Arthropoda; class Arachnida; order Araneae; family Amaurobiidae; genus Amaurobius; species Amaurobius ferox. The sequence goes on along the minus strand of CATNUR010000016.1, from coordinate 11,973 downwards.
GATGAGTACTGGTACCAGGCCTTTTCCAAAACACAGAGTGGTGAAAAAAACCTCAAGTAGACCCGTCTTGCCTGGAAATATCAGCGCTAGAGATTTCCAAATAAATTTTGTGGCGAAGCCGGGAGATGTTGTCCTCCCTCGACAAATACGAAGTCCCGAGCGTGAGTAAATTTCCGCCACTTTCATCGTAAAAAAAAGGCCCTTTTCAGGGCCACCCAAAATATATTTAGGTGTGCTTTTTCGCTTGCTATTTTTATCTTTGACCACACATGTATATGCTCTTTCGTTCATATGATTTTCTGAGGATTGTGTTTTTGTTGTGTGTATGGATATATGCTTTTTCAAAAACGCCGTCTTACGTGGCACACAGCTCGTTATCTTTAAACGTAATTTACTGAAATTTCTGGGTATTCGATTACTAAATGATGATTTGTCACACACCCCATATATTACTGAAAGATTTCCTTTTAATAACACGCGAAGTGAAACAATATTCTGCTTTCGACATACGCGGTCAATGATTTCTCAATTGTTCCAGGTGACTCGTTGCCTTCTGTAAATATGTACATAAGTTTTTAGTATATTTGTGTTGCCCATGTTGTACTTCGCTGTCGGCTTTGAACTATGGAAGGAGTTACTAGTTCTCTGCTCGTGGTGGCATTTTGTTTTGCCTCTTATTGTTGATAGGGCTATGTGGCCTTCATGTATTCAGGAGTTTTTTTTCCTTCTCTCTTGCAGTTGCTCGGCACACGTTTGGCCTTTTGATTTTTACTCTTGTACTGCAATTAGCTTTGTCAAAATTTATATATATAAAAAACTTAATCCATACCATACTGAAAAAACAGGGATAGATATAGATAGATATATGTATATTTTGATAGAATCTTGCATCTGAGTTCGAAAGGGGGATCAGACCAATGACAGGCCTCATGACAGGACAGCCAATAAGAAGCGCCCTTCGGTGACCGCGTTATATAAAAGGGCTTCAATGTGGACATAAGATCATTATTCTGTTGTCTTTTGAAAGTTCTAGACGTATATTTTTAATGGAGCCTCGAAAGATGAAGCAGACTGCAAGGATGAGTACCGGAACTCGGCCTCTTCCAAAACAGGCAGTGGTGGAAAAAAATCCAAGGTCGCTTCCATGCATTCCCGTAAGGAGTCCAGAGCGAGTCGATCTTGGACCTCGAAAGATGAAGCAGACGGCCAGGATGAGTACCGGAACTCGGCCTCTTCCAAAACAGGCAGTGGTGGAAAAAAATCCAACTACGCTTCCATGCATTCCCGTAAGGAGTCCAGAGCGAGTCGATGTTGCACCTCGAAAGATGAAGCAGACGGCCAGGATGAGTACTGGTACCAGGCCTTTTCCAAAACACAGAGTGGTGAAAAAAACCTCAAGTAGACCCGTCTTGCCTGGAAATATCAGCGCTAGAGATTTCCAAATAAATTTTGTGGCGAAGCCGGGAGATGTTGTCCTCCCTCGACAAATACGAAGTCCCGAGCGTGAGTAAATTTCCGCCACTTTCATCGTAAAAAAAAGGCCCTTTTCAGGGCCACCCAAAATATATTTAGGTGTGCTTTTTCGCTTGCTATTTTTATCTTTGACCACACATGTATATGCTCTTTCGTTCATATGATTTTCTGAGGATTGTGTTTTTGTTGTGTGTATGGATATATGCTTTTTCAAAAACGCCGTCTTACGTGGCACACAGCTCGTTATCTTTAAACGTAATTTACTGAAATTTCTGGGTATTCGATTACTAAATGATGATTTTCACACACCCCATATATTACTGAAAGATTTCCTTTTAATAACACGCGAAGTGAAACAATATTCTGCTTTCGACATACGCGGTCAATGATTTCTCAATTGTTCCAGGTGACTCGTTGCCTTCTGTAAATATGTACATAAGTTTTTAGTATATTTGTGTTGCCCATGTTGTACTTCGCTGTCGGCTTTGAACTATGGAAGGAGTTACTAGTTCTCTGCTCGTGGTGGCATTTTGTTTTGCCTCTTATTGTTGATAGGGCTATGTGGCCTTCATGTATTCAGGAGTTTTTTTTCCTTCTCTCTTGCAGTTGCTCGGCACACGTTTGGCCTTTTGATTTTTACTCTTGTACTGCAATTAGCTTTGTCAAAATTTATATATATAAAAAACTTAATCCATACCATACTGAAAAAACAGGGATAGATATAGATAGATATATGTATATTTTGATAGAATCTTGCATCTGAGTTCGAAAGGGGGATCAGACCAATGACAGGCCTCATGACAGGACAGCCAATAAGAAGCGCCCTTCGGTGACCGCGTTATATAAAAGGGCTTCAATGTGGACATAAGATCATTATTCTGTTGTCTTTTGAAAGTTCTAGACGTATATTTTTAATGGAGCCTCGAAAGATGAAGCAGACTGCAAGGATGAGTACCGGAACTCGGCCTCTTCCAAAACAGGCAGTGGTGGAAAAAAATCCAAGGTCGCTTCCATGCATTCCCGTAAGGAGTCCAGAGCGAGTCGATCTTGGACCTCGAAAGATGAAGCAGACGGCCAGGATGAGTACCGGAACTCGGCCTCTTCCAAAACAGGCAGTGGTGGAAAAAAATCCAACTACGCTTCCATGCATTCCCGTAAGGAGTCCAGAGCGAGTCGATGTTGCACCTCGAAAGATGAAGCAGACGGCCAGGATGAGTACTGGTACCAGGCCTTTTCCAAAACACAGAGTGGTGAAAAAAACCTCAAGTAGACCCGTCTTGCCTGGAAATATCAGCGCTAGAGATTTCCAAATAAATTTTGTGGCGAAGCCGGGAGATGTTGTCCTCCCTCGACAAATACGAAGTCCCGAGCGTGAGTAAATTTCCGCCACTTTCATCGTAAAAAAAAGGCCCTTTTCAGGGCCACCCAAAATATATTTAGGTGTGCTTTTTCGCTTGCTATTTTTATCTTTGACCACACATGTATATGCTCTTTCGTTCATATGATTTTCTGAGGATTGTGTTTTTGTTGTGTGTATGGATATATGCTTTTTCAAAAACGCCGTCTTACGTGGCACACAGCTCGTTATCTTTAAACGTAATTTACTGAAATTTCTGGGTATTCGATTACTAAATGATGATTTTCACACACCCCATATATTACTGAAAGATTTCCTTTTAATAACACGCGAAGTGAAACAATATTCTGCTTTCGACATACGCGGTCAATGATTTCTCAATTGTTCCAGGTGACTCGTTGCCTTCTGTAAATATGTACATAAGTTTTTAGTATATTTGTGTTGCCCATGTTGTACTTCGCTGTCGGCTTTGAACTATGGAAGGAGTTACTAGTTCTCTGCTCGTGGTGGCATTTTGTTTTGCCTCTTATTGTTGATAGGGCTATGTGGCCTTCATGTATTCAGGAGTTTTTTTTCCTTCTCTCTTGCAGTTGCTCGGCACACGTTTGGCCTTTTGATTTTTACTCTTGTACTGCAATTAGCTTTGTCAAAATTTATATATATAAAAAACTTAATCCATACCATACTGAAAAAACAGGGATAGATATAGATAGATATATGTATATTTTGATAGAATCTTGCATCTGAGTTCGAAAGGGGGATCAGACCAATGACAGGCCTCATGACAGGACAGCCAATAAGAAGCGCCCTTCGGTGACCGCGTTATATAAAAGGGCTTCAATGTGGACATAAGATCATTATTCTGTTGTCTTTTGAAAGTTCTAGACGTATATTTTTAATGGAGCCTCGAAAGATGAAGCAGACTGCAAGGATGAGTACCGGAACTCGGCCTCTTCCAAAACAGGCAGTGGTGGAAAAAAATCCAAGGTCGCTTCCATGCATTCCCGTAAGGAGTCCAGAGCGAGTCGATCTTGGACCTCGAAAGATGAAGCAGACGGCCAGGATGAGTACCGGAACTCGGCCTCTTCCAAAACAGGCAGTGGTGGAAAAAAATCCAACTACGCTTCCATGCATTCCCGTAAGGAGTCCAGAGCGAGTCGATGTTGCACCTCGAAAGATGAAGCAGACGGCCAGGATGAGTACTGGTACCAGGCCTTTTCCAAAACACAGAGTGGTGAAAAAAACCTCAAGTAGACCCGTCTTGCCTGGAAATATCAGCGCTAGAGATTTCCAAATAAATTTTGTGGCGAAGCCGGGAGATGTTGTCCTCCCTCGACAAATACGAAGTCCCGAGCGTGAGTAAATTTCCGCCACTTTCATCGTAAAAAAAAGGCCCTTTTCAGGGCCACCCAAAATATATTTAGGTGTGCTTTTTCGCTTGCTATTTTTATCTTTGACCACACATGTATATGCTCTTTCGTTCATATGATTTTCTGAGGATTGTGTTTTTGTTGTGTGTATGGATATATGCTTTTTCAAAAACGCCGTCTTACGTGGCACACAGCTCGTTATCTTTAAACGTAATTTACTGAAATTTCTGGGTATTCGATTACTAAATGATGATTTTCACACACCCCATATATTACTGAAAGATTTCCTTTTAATAACACGCGAAGTGAAACAATATTCTGCTTTCGACATACGCGGTCAATGATTTCTCAATTGTTCCAGGTGACTCGTTGCCTTCTGTAAATATGTACATAAGTTTTTAGTATATTTGTGTTGCCCATGTTGTACTTCGCTGTCGGCTTTGAACTATGGAAGGAGTTACTAGTTCTCTGCTCGTGGTGGCATTTTGTTTTGCCTCTTATTGTTGATAGGGCTATGTGGCCTTCATGTATTCAGGAGTTTTTTTTCCTTCTCTCTTGCAGTTGCTCGGCACACGTTTGGCCTTTTGATTTTTACTCTTGTACTGCAATTAGCTTTGTCAAAATTTATATATATAAAAAACTTAATCCATACCATACTGAAAAAACAGGGATAGATATAGATAGATATATGTATATTTTGATAGAATCTTGCATCTGAGTTCGAAAGGGGGATCAGACCAATGACAGGCCTCATGACAGGACAGCCAATAAGAAGCGCCCTTCGGTGACCGCGTTATATAAAAGGGCTTCAATGTGGACATAAGATCATTATTCTGTTGTCTTTTGAAAGTTCTAGACGTATATTTTTAATGGAGCCTCGAAAGATGAAGCAGACTGCAAGGATGAGTACCGGAACTCGGCCTCTTCCAAAACAGGCAGTGGTGGAAAAAAATCCAAGGTCGCTTCCATGCATTCCCGTAAGGAGTCCAGAGCGAGTCGATCTTGGACCTCGAAAGATGAAGCAGACGGCCAGGATGAGTACCGGAACTCGGCCTCTTCCAAAACAGGCAGTGGTGGAAAAAAATCCAACTACGCTTCCATGCATTCCCGTAAGGAGTCCAGAGCGAGTCGATGTTGCACCTCGAAAGATGAAGCAGACGGCCAGGATGAGTACTGGTACCAGGCCTTTTCCAAAACACAGAGTGGTGAAAAAAACCTCAAGTAGACCCGTCTTGCCTGGAAATATCAGCGCTAGAGATTTCCAAATAAATTTTGTGGCGAAGCCGGGAGATGTTGTCCTCCCTCGACAAATACGAAGTCCCGAGCGTGAGTAAATTTCCGCCACTTTCATCGTAAAAAAAAGGCCCTTTTCAGGGCCACCCAAAATATATTTAGGTGTGCTTTTTCGCTTGCTATTTTTATCTTTGACCACACATGTATATGCTCTTTCGTTCATATGATTTTCTGAGGATTGTGTTTTTGTTGTGTGTATGGATATATGCTTTTTCAAAAACGCCGTCTTACGTGGCACACAGCTCGTTATCTTTAAACGTAATTTACTGAAATTTCTGGGTATTCGATTACTAAATGATGATTTTCACACACCCCATATATTACTGAAAGATTTCCTTTTAATAACACGCGAAGTGAAACAATATTCTGCTTTCGACATACGCGGTCAATGATTTCTCAATTGTTCCAGGTGACTCGTTGCCTTCTGTAAATATGTACATAAGTTTTTAGTATATTTGTGTTGCCCATGTTGTACTTCGCTGTCGGCTTTGAACTATGGAAGGAGTTACTAGTTCTCTGCTCGTGGTGGCATTTTGTTTTGCCTCTTATTGTTGATAGGGCTATGTGGCCTTCATGTATTCAGGAGTTTTTTTTCCTTCTCTCTTGCAGTTGCTCGGCACACGTTTGGCCTTTTGATTTTTACTCTTGTACTGCAATTAGCTTTGTCAAAATTTATATATATAAAAAACTTAATCCATACCATACTGAAAAAACAGGGATAGATATAGATAGATATATGTATATTTTGATAGAATCTTGCATCTGAGTTCGAAAGGGGGATCAGACCAATGACAGGCCTCATGACAGGACAGCCAATAAGAAGCGCCCTTCGGTGACCGCGTTATATAAAAGGGCTTCAATGTGGACATAAGATCATTATTCTGTTGTCTTTTGAAAGTTCTAGACGTATATTTTTAATGGAGCCTCGAAAGATGAAGCAGACTGCAAGGATGAGTACCGGAACTCGGCCTCTTCCAAAACAGGCAGTGGTGGAAAAAAATCCAAGGTCGCTTCCATGCATTCCCGTAAGGAGTCCAGAGCGAGTCGATCTTGGACCTCGAAAGATGAAGCAGACGGCCAGGATGAGTACCGGAACTCGGCCTCTTCCAAAACAGGCAGTGGTGGAAAAAAATCCAACTACGCTTCCATGCATTCCCGTAAGGAGTCCAGAGCGAGTCGATGTTGCACCTCGAAAGATGAAGCAGACGGCCAGGATGAGTACTGGTACCAGGCCTTTTCCAAAACACAGAGTGGTGAAAAAAACCTCAAGTAGACCCGTCTTGCCTGGAAATATCAGCGCTAGAGATTTCCAAATAAATTTTGTGGCGAAGCCGGGAGATGTTGTCCTCCCTCGACAAATACGAAGTCCCGAGCGTGAGTAAATTTCCGCCACTTTCATCGTAAAAAAAAGGCCCTTTTCAGGGCCACCCAAAATATATTTAGGTGTGCTTTTTCGCTTGCTATTTTTATCTTTGACCACACATGTATATGCTCTTTCGTTCATATGATTTTCTGAGGATTGTGTTTTTGTTGTGTGTATGGATATATGCTTTTTCAAAAACGCCGTCTTACGTGGCACACAGCTCGTTATCTTTAAACGTAATTTACTGAAATTTCTGGGTATTCGATTACTAAATGATGATTTTCACACACCCCATATATTACTGAAAGATTTCCTTTTAATAACACGCGAAGTGAAACAATATTCTGCTTTCGACATACGCGGTCAATGATTTCTCAATTGTTCCAGGTGACTCGTTGCCTTCTGTAAATATGTACATAAGTTTTTAGTATATTTGTGTTGCCCATGTTGTACTTCGCTGTCGGCTTTGAACTATGGAAGGAGTTACTAGTTCTCTGCTCGTGGTGGCATTTTGTTTTGCCTCTTATTGTTGATAGGGCTATGTGGCCTTCATGTATTCAGGAGTTTTTTTTCCTTCTCTCTTGCAGTTGCTCGGCACACGTTTGGCCTTTTGATTTTTACTCTTGTACTGCAATTAGCTTTGTCAAAATTTATATATATAAAAAACTTAATCCATACCATACTGAAAAAACAGGGATAGATATAGATAGATATATGTATATTTTGATAGAATCTTGCATCTGAGTTCGAAAGGGGGATCAGACCAATGACAGGCCTCATGACAGGACAGCCAATAAGAAGCGCCCTTCGGTGACCGCGTTATATAAAAGGGCTTCAATGTGGACATAAGATCATTATTCTGTTGTCTTTTGAAAGTTCTAGACGTATATTTTTAATGGAGCCTCGAAAGATGAAGCAGACTGCAAGGATGAGTACCGGAACTCGGCCTCTTCCAAAACAGGCAGTGGTGGAAAAAAATCCAAGGTCGCTTCCATGCATTCCCGTAAGGAGTCCAGAGCGAGTCGATCTTGGACCTCGAAAGATGAAGCAGACGGCCAGGATGAGTACCGGAACTCGGCCTCTTCCAAAACAGGCAGTGGTGGAAAAAAATCCAACTACGCTTCCATGCATTCCCGTAAGGAGTCCAGAGCGAGTCGATGTTGCACCTCGAAAGATGAAGCAGACGGCCAGGATGAGTACTGGTACCAGGCCTTTTCCAAAACACAGAGTGGTGAAAAAAACCTCAAGTAGACCCGTCTTGCCTGGAAATATCAGCGCTAGAGATTTCCAAATAAATTTTGTGGCGAAGCCGGGAGATGTTGTCCTCCCTCGACAAATACGAAGTCCCGAGCGTGAGTAAATTTCCGCCACTTTCATCGTAAAAAAAAGGCCCTTTTCAGGGCCACCCAAAATATATTTAGGTGTGCTTTTTCGCTTGCTATTTTTATCTTTGACCACACATGTATATGCTCTTTCGTTCATATGATTTTCTGAGGATTGTGTTTTTGTTGTGTGTATGGATATATGCTTTTTCAAAAACGCCGTCTTACGTGGCACACAGCTCGTTATCTTTAAACGTAATTTACTGAAATTTCTGGGTATTCGATTACTAAATGATGATTTTCACACACCCCATATATTACTGAAAGATTTCCTTTTAATAACACGCGAAGTGAAACAATATTCTGCTTTCGACATACGCGGTCAATGATTTCTCAATTGTTCCAGGTGACTCGTTGCCTTCTGTAAATATGTACATAAGTTTTTAGTATATTTGTGTTGCCCATGTTGTACTTCGCTGTCGGCTTTGAACTATGGAAGGAGTTACTAGTTCTCTGCTCGTGGTGGCATTTTGTTTTGCCTCTTATTGTTGATAGGGCTATGTGGCCTTCATGTATTCAGGAGTTTTTTTTCCTTCTCTCTTGCAGTTGCTCGGCACACGTTTGGCCTTTTGATTTTTACTCTTGTACTGCAATTAGCTTTGTCAAAATTTATATATATAAAAAACTTAATCCATACCATACTGAAAAAACAGGGATAGATATAGATAGATATATGTATATTTTGATAGAATCTTGCATCTGAGTTCGAAAGGGGGATCAGACCAATGACAGGCCTCATGACAGGACAGCCAATAAGAAGCGCCCTTCGGTGACCGCGTTATATAAAAGGGCTTCAATGTGGACATAAGATCATTATTCTGTTGTCTTTTGAAAGTTCTAGACGTATATTTTTAATGGAGCCTCGAAAGATGAAGCAGACTGCAAGGATGAGTACCGGAACTCGGCCTCTTCCAAAACAGGCAGTGGTGGAAAAAAATCCAAGGTCGCTTCCATGCATTCCCGTAAGGAGTCCAGAGCGAGTCGATCTTGGACCTCGAAAGATGAAGCAGACGGCCAGGATGAGTACCGGAACTCGGCCTCTTCCAAAACAGGCAGTGGTGGAAAAAAATCCAACTACGCTTCCATGCATTCCCGTAAGGAGTCCAGAGCGAGTCGATGTTGCACCTCGAAAGATGAAGCAGACGGCCAGGATGAGTACTGGTACCAGGCCTTTTCCAAAACACAGAGTGGTGAAAAAAACCTCAAGTAGACCCGTCTTGCCTGGAAATATCAGCGCTAGAGATTTCCAAATAAATTTTGTGGCGAAGCCGGGAGATGTTGTCCTCCCTCGACAAATACGAAGTCCCGAGCGTGAGTAAATTTCCGCCACTTTCATCGTAAAAAAAAGGCCCTTTTCAGGGCCACCCAAAATATATTTAGGTGTGCTTTTTCGCTTGCTATTTTTATCTTTGACCACACATGTATATGCTCTTTCGTTCATATGATTTTCTGAGGATTGTGTTTTTGTTGTGTGTATGGATATATGCTTTTTCAAAAACGCCGTCTTACGTGGCACACAGCTCGTTATCTTTAAACGTAATTTACTGAAATTTCTGGGTATTCGATTACTAAATGATGATTTTCACACACCCCATATATTACTGAAAGATTTCCTTTTAATAACACGCGAAGTGAAACAATATTCTGCTTTCGACATACGCGGTCAATGATTTCTCAATTGTTCCAGGTGACTCGTTGCCTTCTGTAAATATGTACATAAGTTTTTAGTATATTTGTGTTGCCCATGTTGTACTTCGCTGTCGGCTTTGAACTATGGAAGGAGTTACTAGTTCTCTGCTCGTGGTGGCATTTTGTTTTGCCTCTTATTGTTGATAGGGCTATGTGGCCTTCATGTATTCAGGAGTTTTTTTTCCTTCTCTCTTGCAGTTGCTCGGCACACGTTTGGCCTTTTGATTTTTACTCTTGTACTGCAATTAGCTTTGTCAAAATTTATATATATAAAAAACTTAATCCATACCATACTGAAAAAACAGGGATAGATATAGATAGATATATGTATATTTTGATAGAATCTTGCATCTGAGTTCGAAAGGGGGATCAGACCAATGACAGGCCTCATGACAGGACAGCCAATAAGAAGCGCCCTTCGGTGACCGCGTTATATAAAAGGGCTTCAATGTGGACATAAGATCATTATTCTGTTGTCTTTTGAAAGTTCTAGACGTATATTTTTAATGGAGCCTCGAAAGATGAAGCAGACTGCAAGGATGAGTACCGGAACTCGGCCTCTTCCAAAACAGGCAGTGGTGGAAAAAAATCCAAGGTCGCTTCCATGCATTCCCGTAAGGAGTCCAGAGCGAGTCGATCTTGGACCTCGAAAGATGAAGCAGACGGCCAGGATGAGTACCGGAACTCGGCCTCTTCCAAAACAGGCAGTGGTGGAAAAAAATCCAACTACGCTTCCATGCATTCCCGTAAGGAGTCCAGAGCGAGTCGATGTTGCACCTCGAAAGATGAAGCAGACGGCCAGGATGAGTACTGGTACCAGGCCTTTTCCAAAACACAGAGTGGTGAAAAAAACCTCAAGTAGACCCGTCTTGCCTGGAAATATCAGCGCTAGAGATTTCCAAATAAATTTTGTGGCGAAGCCGGGAGATGTTGTCCTCCCTCGACAAATACGAAGTCCCGAGCGTGAGTAAATTTCCGCCACTTTCATCGTAAAAAAAAGGCCCTTTTCAGGGCCACCCAAAATATATTTAGGTGTGCTTTTTCGCTTGCTATTTTTATCTTTGACCACACATGTATATGCTCTTTCGTTCATATGATTTTCTGAGGATTGTGTTTTTGTTGTGTGTATGGATATATGCTTTTTCAAAAACGCCGTCTTACGTGGCACACAGCTCGTTATCTTTAAACGTAATTTACTGAAATTTCTGGGTATTCGATTACTAAATGATGATTTTCACACACCCCATATATTACTGAAAGATTTCCTTTTAATAACACGCGAAGTGAAACAATATTCTGCTTTCGACATACGCGGTCAATGATTTCTCAATTGTTCCAGGTGACTCGTTGCCTTCTGTAAATATGTACATAAGTTTTTAGTATATTTGTGTTGCCCATGTTGTACTTCGCTGTCGGCTTTGAACTATGGAAGGAGTTACTAGTTCTCTGCTCGTGGTGGCATTTTGTTTTGCCTCTTATTGTTGATAGGGCTATGTGGCCTTCATGTATTCAGGAGTTTTTTTTCCTTCTCTCTTGCAGTTGCTCGGCACACGTTTGGCCTTTTGATTTTTACTCTTGTACTGCAATTAGCTTTGTCAAAATTTATATATATAAAAAACTTAATCCATACCATACTGAAAAAACAGGGATAGATATAGATAGATATATGTATATTTTGATAGAATCTTGCATCTGAGTTCGAAAGGGGGATCAGACCAATGACAGGCCTCATGACAGGACAGCCAATAAGAAGCGCCCTTCGGTGACCGCGTTATATAAAAGGGCTTCAATGTGGACATAAGATCATTATTCTGTTGTCTTTTGAAAGTTCTAGACGTATATTTTTAATGGAGCCTCGAAAGATGAAGCAGACTGCAAGGATGAGTACCGGAACTCGGCCTCTTCCAAAACAGGCAGTGGTGGAAAAAAATCCAAGGTCGCTTCCATGCATTCCCGTAAGGAGTCCAGAGCGAGTCGATCTTGGACCTCGAAAGATGAAGCAGACGGCCAGGATGAGTACCGGAACTCGGCCTCTTCCAAAACAGG
>CATNUR010000015.1:0-143601 GCA_951213105.1 Amaurobius ferox | reverse complement strand
TAGGCCGATGAATAATGACAGATATATCATCTCCAGCTTTACCAACTTAAACCGACATATTCCCAGAGCAACTTGAAACGCGTCTTGACAGCACGAAATCCACAGCAGAAGTGATAAAATCGATACTTCAACGACACCCCCTACACGACAAGGTCACATCATGGTTACAGTTAAACCATGGTATAAAATATAATCACATGTTAAAAAATAATAGATTTTAGTAAAATAATTAAAGAAAATCCCTCTGTGATTATGAATAACCTGTCTATATTTACCGTGTGTGTGTGTGTGTGTGTGTGTGTGTATGTGTGTGTGTGTGTGTGTGTGTGTGTGTGTGTGGGCGTGTGCGTGTGCGTGTGTGTGTGTGTGTGTGTGTGTGTGTGTGTGTGTGGGTGGGTAATTATACCTTAAAAAGCTATATATCTGTAGTATCCCAACAGATACTAATATTTGTCTTACACATTTAGTTAAAACTTTTTTTTAATTACACTTAAAATAAGTGCAACTGAAATAAAGTTTTTCTAAGTTTGAAAAACAAATATTAGTATCTGTTGGGATACTACAGATATATAGCTTTTTAAGGTATAATTACCCACCCACACACACACACACACACACACACACACACACACACACACACACACGCACACGCACACGCCCACACACACACACACACACACACACACACACACATACACACACACACACACACACACACACACACACGGTAAATATAGACAGGTTATTCATAATCACAGAGGGATTTTCTTTAATTATTTTACTAAAATCTATTATTTTTTAACATGTGATTATATTTTATACCATGGTTTAACTGTAACCATGATGTGACCTTGTCGTGTAGGGGGTGTCGTTGAAGTATCGATTTTATCACTTCTGCTGTGGATTTCGTGCTGTCAAGACGCGTTTCAAGTTGCTCTGGGAATATGTCGGTTTAAGTTGGTAAAGCTGGAGATGATATATCTGTCATTATTCATCGGCCTACACCTAATGTAGCATTTTGAGTCGGATTGAACATGTAAGTACTTGCTTTAATATGATTTTATTCTATTATTTTATTAAACTTAGTATTTTTATAGTATGTTACAGCTTCATTATTTTATTTAGTTAAGATTTTTATCAATTTAATGTAGTTTGTTGGGGTTTTAGTACCTAGATTATTCAGCTTGGTAATTTTATTATTTTAGCTGATTTCTGATGGGATTGGTACAATGTATTCGCAATTACTTTATATAAATCTTGGGGTATGTATTACATTGCTACATAGAATAATGTATGTTTATATTAACGTACAACATTTTTTATCTTGTATAGACATGTCTTGTCTGTTTTAGAATGTCGATGATCTGTATTATCTACACAACTTCACTATATATTTTTCACCCCTTTAAAGGTTATTTACTTAGAAATTTTAAGGATTCCCCTTTAAAATATTTGTAGTATCCCCATTTCGCTGTTATCTGATGATGATGAAATCATCTCATACTGCCTTATTAGGTGTTTTTGACTCTTTAAATGTTCTTAAACATCTCATTTACCCAAAAAATTCATAGTTCTATCCTTAAAAACTTACTTAAATTAAGATTTAACTATTATGTGCCCGCGATGTGTATCACACATGCCGTCTGAATCTTCGTATTCGTCCGCTTTAAGTGTTGATATATTGCGCTTAGTTAGAAAAAATTTTAGGTGTTATTCTAAAAAGCCATCTTAGCTTTTCCCTATTTAATAACTATGTATTGGCTATGTGTATCGCATATGTCATCTTAGTAGGTATTTATGCTACTTTAAAAGTTTTTAAACATAACATTTACTTAAAAATCTAAAGTCTCATCCCCAAAATATTACTCTAATTCCTCATTTTAGCACTAGGTGTTAGTAATGATTACGCTCTATACTCTTCAGTACGTGTTACTATTCCTTAAAAGTTAGTAGAAATCCCTATTTAGCTAAAAAATTCTCAAAGTCCCCTCTAAAAATTTGCTGTATACCCTTTAGTATGTCTTTATATCCCTTTAAAAAGTAGTGGAAATCCCTATTTAGCTAGCAAATTTCCTAAGTCCCTTCTAAAAATTTGTTGTACACCCTTTAGTATACCTTTCTATCCCTCTAAAAATTAGCTGAAATCCCTATTTAACTAAAAAAATTCAAAGTTACATACTTATAAATTATTCTTAGTTCGTCATTTAACTGTTATATCGAGTATGTGTATTATACTAGTCCATTAAAAGTTTCTGGGTATGTACATTTACTTTGAAATTTGAAGTGCAGTCTTTAAACAATATTTAAGTTTTATTTTCACTGTTATATATATCGGCGTTGTATTCATTCTAAGTCATCTCGCTAGGCGTTTTCATTTCTTTAAAAACTAGTATAAATTGCCTTTTATGTGAAATTTCTAAAGTCTTTACTTTAAAAAAAAAAAAAAATTTATCTTAGTGAATAATTTCAGTGCTGGGTATCTTGGGTAAGTACACCCCCATTCCGCCTCATTAGATGTTTTCATCCCCTTTAAATGTTTCTTGATATCTCATTTAGTTCTAAAATCTAAAGTCCTATCTTTAAAAATTTTTCTAATATCCCCTTCCTAATGTTATATGCTGCTTATGTGTATTATTCATAAAACCCTCGGTAAGCGCTAGCACACTCTAATATTTAGTAGATTCTTCACTTAATTAAAAAAAGTTAAACTCACATCTTTGAAAACTGCCCCGGTATCACTTTTCCACCATTGTGATCGGAGACATGTGTATCGCACATAGTTCATTAAAAATTTTCCAAGCACCTACATTTACTTAAAAATTTGAAGTTCGGTCTCTAAACAATACTAAAGTTTTCCTTTCGCTGTCCTATATTAGTTGTGTGTATTATGGATGTTACCTTATCATATGTTTATATCTCTTTAAATGCCTCTAAATACTCCATTTTCTTAAGAATCTCATGTCTTCTCCTAAAAATACTATCTTAGATCTGCATTCCACCGGTGGGTGTTGGTTATATGTATTATATATATATATATATATATATATATATATATATATATACACACATAACCCTTTCGCTATGCATTTCTCCCTTTGCAGTAGTTAGTATAAATCATGTTTAATTATAAATTCAAGTTCTACCCCTAAAACATCAAAACTTTAAAGTCCCATACTTGTAAACTTAGCCTAGTTCCTCATTTTATTGGTATGTATCGTTCATTCACACGTTAAATAACCTCAAATACCTTATTTATCGAAAAAAATTTAAAAGTCTCGTCTTGTAAACTATCTCACCATTTATTTCCATCGATTTGTGCTGAGCGCGTGTGTCATATGTATCACCATATTAGGTGTTTCTCCCTCTTAGAATAACGCACGTATTAAAACATGTTGGTTTAAAGAAACCCCCTATGGTAGTAGTAGTACACTTGTAAAAACATATGCATACAGCCATTGGTATCTGCTATTATTTAAACTCTAAGACTTTATTTAATTATCATCCTTTCATTAACTTGTGAGATTCATAACACTCAAGTATTTTGGGCATAAGCACACTTTCACGATTATTGAGAATATTTATTTTTAAACTCTAAGACCGTAATGGTTGGGGAAACACACCCCCTCCCATACACCCAATTCCCGAGATTCTCGAGATTCCCGAAATTCCCGAGATTCCCGAAATTCTGCTACTCTAAAAACACGCTTCTTTGGCCGCATTTTTGCAAAAACGCACATTTTCTTTCAAAAAATTGCAAAAGTGTGAAAACCTATGTTAATTCCCATAGAGAAATCCGACAGTTTGAAAAAAATCGGCCGATTCCGCGTTTTGCAAAAAACACATTTTTGGCCGCATTTTTGCAAAAAACCACATTTTTTTTCTAAAAATTTCGCAAAAGTGTGAAAACCCATGTTAATTCCCATAGAGAAATCCAACAACTCCAAAACTTCAACTTGTTGAAAAAACACACATTTTTGTTGTTTTTTTAACGTTTTGAAAACTTTTTGTGAAAAAAACGCAAAAAGCGGCACATTCTTAAAATTCATGTTCGGTCCTCTTGGCATACCCCTCATCATACGATATTTTCAAGTATCCCACCCTACAAGATTCTCGCAGTTCACTTCGTAACCGTGATATAGCAGAGGGATAGTGTAGGAACGATGGTCTTGGTATGCTTTCAGCATACTACTTTGGTACACCCTTGGTACGCTTTGACATACCCCTTGACATGTTTTTAACATGCTCCTGGTATACAGGCATTCAATACTTAATCAATTAATTTAATTAACATCCTTTAATTAACTTGCGTGATTCATAACACTAATGAATGAAAGATTCTTTTTAAAACATGTTAAAATTTAATAAGAACTTCTTTAAAAGAGCCTCTCCCAGCTGAGAATAGCATTTCGCGATGGTCCAACACAAGCATTCTATCAGTCCGGAAAAAACTGTCCCCCACCACAGATGTTAACAATAGCAGCGAGAGCGGTTCAGTCGACCCAGCCCAACGCGGCAAATAGCCTCAAGTTATAGCCTGGTACCACTCTGTTAGCAGTATCCTCATCTTTCTCGCACTGGCCATACGATGTAACTATCCACATTCACGTGAGGTGGGGAGGGGTAGATCTGTCATCGTGATTTAATGCACTATGCGGTTTTTAAAACATGTTGGTTTAAAGAAATAACATATGCATAAAATAGCACACATATTAATTTAAACTCCAAGACCGGTTGGGCAAACACACCCCCTCTCATACACCCAATTCATGCGATTCCCGAGATTCTCGAGATTCCCGAGATTCCCGAGATTCCCGAGATTCTGCTACTTTAAAACACCAATTCACGCGATTCTGCTACTTTAAAACACCAATTCACGCGATTCTGCTACTTTAAAACACCAATTCACGCGATTCTGCTACTTTAAAACACCAATTCACGCGATTCTGCTACTTTAAAACACCGATTCACGCGATTCTGCTACTTTAAAAACGCGTTTTTGTTAGTTTTTTACAAGTAAAAAGTATGTTTTTGTGAAAAAACGTTAAAAAATAGCACAAGTGCGAAAACCTATGTTAATTCCCATAGAGAAAACGGCACAAGTGCGGTTTTTGAAAAGTAAAAAACTTACATTTGCGAAAAAATATAAGAAAAAAACTTGCATTTACGAAATTTTGTTAGTAAAAAGTATGTTTTTGTGAAAAAACGTTAAAAAATAGCACAAGTGTGAAAACCTATGTTAATTCCCATAGAGAAAACGGCACAAGTGTGGTTTTTGAAAAGTAAAAAACTTACATTTGCGAAAAAATATAAGAAAAAAACTTGCATTTACGAAATTTTGTTAGTAAAAAGTATGTTTTTGTGAAAAAACGTTAAAAAATAGCACAAGTGCGAAAACCTATGTTAATTCCCATAGAGAAAACGGCACAAGTGTGGTTTTTGAAAAGTAAAAAACTTACATTTGCGAAAAAATATAAGAAAAAAACTTGCATTTACGAAATTTTGTTAGTAAAAAGTATGTTTTTGTGAAAAAACGTTAAAAAATAGCACAAGTGTGAAAACCTATGTTAATTCCCATAGAGAAAACGGCACAAGTGTGGTTTTTGAAAAGTAAAAAACTTACATTTGCGAAAAAATATAAGAAAAAAACTTGCATTTACGAAATTTTGTTAGTAAAAAGTATGTTTTTGTGAAAAAACGTTAAAAAATAGCACAAGTGCGAAAACCTATGTTAATTCCCATAGAGAAAACGGCACAAGTGTGGTTTTTGAAAAGTAAAAAACTTACATTTGCGAAAAAATATAAGAAAAAAACTTGCATTTACGAAATTTTGTTAGTAAAATATAAAATTCTTACAGTTCACTTCGTAACCGCGATATAGGGCAAGCACTCTTTTCTTAGGCGGAGGGGTATTGATATGACCTTAGCATGCCTTCAGCATATCCCTTTGGTACACCCTTGGTATACCCTTAACATCTCCTTGGCGGAGGGATATTGGCACGCTCCTAGCATGCAATAACATATACCTTGATATACTTAATTACTTTATTTCATTATCCTCATTAACGCCTTTCATTCATTTTAAAAAAAGAAAAAAAATACGAATATTTCATACTTAATCACTTCATTTAGAAAAAAGAAAAAAAAAAATCCCAACTATCAGAAAAATCCCAATTTTAATTCTCCTTTCTGCCGCTAGGGGGCGCTGATGGCACTGCTCTTCAATTGAGAGTGAAGAGAAGGTGTTGCCACCCTGAAAAAAGTTTCTTCCCTACTTAGAAAAAATCTCATTTAAAAAAATTTATTTCCCCCTCAACCCCTCGTACAAGACTACGACATCGTTGCCACCCGACAAAAAGTTTCTAAAAATTTTCACCCCCCACCTTTTTTCATTTTCCCCCCCTTTTACACCCCCGTCCAGGATTACGAAAATCCAAGATGGCGGCCATTTTGCTCTTCGCTCTTCACTGCTCTTCCTCTGTTGGTGAACTCTCCTTCCTCTTCTACTATCAATAATCCTTGAATCAATAATCCCCGAAAATATAAATAATAATAATTCTTAAACCTGAAGACCGTAATTGATATTATCCAGTCAAAAATGATATAAGAAAAATCAAATCGTTCTTTTCTAAAATATATTTTTATATCCATTTATTTATTATTCAAATCGAAAAAATAACTATTAAAATTAACAGACAGATTTAATTTAATTGCGTTTCTGAGTAACATGATATAAGATAGAATCTTATAACATGTTAAATATGTCATGTCTTATAACATAAACTGCGAAATTAAATAACGATTTTGATTTCTCTATACATCTCATTGTTCCGTAAAAGCGTGTTTTAAATAAACCATGAACCATGGAGATAGATTTCCCCTTTAAATCATGTTTCAAACAATTCATGTTTTCAGAAAGTGACTAATTAACGCAAAAAATCTCCCATCAAACTCAGAGATTAAATTTTAATTCACTTTCAAACGATTTTCAAGCTTTTCGTTTGGATAAACCACGGAGTTAGGGAGTAGAACTCCTAGGAAAAAGTTCCGTTTTTCATTAATATCTCGACAACCCCAGGTCTTAGAAACTCGAAACTTGGACAAAATTTATGGGGGGATATTTCAAGGCTATTCACAAAATTTCATTAAATTCGGTTCAGCCGTTTTTCCGTGATGATGAGACAAACGAAAATTTCGTTTTTTACTAATATCTCGAGAACCACTGGTCGTAGAAACTCAAAACACGGATATAATTTTAAGTGGGGCTATTTCTGGGCTACCCACAAAATTTCATCAAATTCGGTTCAGCCGTTCTCCCGTGATGGTGTGACAAACAGACAGACAGACAGACAGACAGACAGACAGACAGATTTTCATTTTTATTTATATAGATAAACGACTAATGGCGTCCAAATACAAACCAAAATACCTCGTATCTTCTGTTATAGGAGATTCTTATATTCTCTCCAAGATATTAAATTTTCATCAATTAGTCTTTATTGATTTAGCGCCATTTTTTATCAATTTGGTGACATTTTTATCAATTTGGCGATATTTTCGTCTATCTGGCAAAATTAAAAACTTGCTAAGTTGACGATATTCCGCCAAATTCATTGTCAAAGTTTAGCCAAGCATTGTGGTTGCAGAAATAGGTTATTCTTATAATAGATAAACGACTATTGGCGTCAAATTAGAATGCTATTACCCAAAGCGTCTTCTCTCATGAAGGAACGAGCTAGATCTACGAGAATAATGATAATAATTTTATCGCATAATATTACATATGAAAAGTGAATATATTTCACAATAGTTAATACTTTTTATGAATTTGTGATTTTTTGATAAATTTATTTTTAAAATGTGCAATATCTCGAGAACGGTTCATGCTAGCATTCTAAAGTTTGTCAATCGTTTTCTAATGAAAAATTACATAAGAAATGATTATTTAGGCAACTTTATTGAATGTTTTAATTTTTTGATGATTTTTCAAAATTTTATTTAACATTTTAGGTGGGTTCTGGACATTCGATTGCATGTAAAAACAATAGGCTTCCAGAATTCACGGATTGTAATTCTTGTATCAAATTTCATTCTGATCGGTGCATTCATTCGTCAGTTATGGTCACCACAGACTACTCACTAACACACACATCCTTTCACACACACACAGACATCACCTCAAAAACGTTTGATTCGTGTTCAGGGATGCTTAAAACGTGCTCTCCAGTCGAAAACTCGAATTCGAATTTTCGACCCAGTCACAATAACTTTCCTTATACGTTATACTATGTATATAAGGAAAGTAAAAATAATAGATACATAAAAGTTATATATATAAATTGAGAATGAGATGCGTCGGTATAGGTTCACGACATAACGAACTTTTCATTCCGAAAATCAATAAAAATGTTATAGAAACATAATTACGTTATAAAATATTACAAAAATTCCTATATTTATGTGGATATTTATATAAATGCGAATGGTATCATTTACAAGATGCACACATACGCCGTTCTCGCGATATATCCCGTTTTTGATCCAAAATAAGAAAATTCATAAAACATCGAAAAAACTCACTATTGTCAAATGAATGAATGTTTTGTAAATATTTTTAATCTGAAATTAATGAACAACATTGTTCAGAAGTCATCTCGAGCCGTTCTCGGATACGATTTTTTCAGTCTATTTTAGGTTTTCGGTGTTCATCTATATTTATTTATCCGTATCCGTACATAAGCGGTCTGCAAGGCCGAAATCCAGATTTTCACCCGGACAGACCCGAAATGCTAGTGTTTAAACTCAGCCCGAATCTAAAACGTATAAATTCACGATCCGACCCGACCCGAAGACTAATGAGTCTCAGCCCGATATGATTTGTATTCAAATGTGTTAAAAACACGAATGTGGGGAAATTTTCTATGAAGAATTGAGATAAAAGTTTGTTTTTAAGCATGTATATCTACGTAACTGAAATAAACACAGTAATTTAATATACTTAATTAAAATTAATTTCTTCTTCTTCGACCCAGACCGTCCGACCTACCAGAAAGGTATAAGGTATCTGTTTGGACTGCCGGAAAGTGCCACTCAATTTAGACCGGAACCCAGTGGAGGAGGCATCCACAGGGACCGTACCCTCCTTCCCCTACCACCAACCTCTTGAAAGGACTTATGGACCCACATGTTTAACGTGATAGTATTCCGCGTGAAAACACGGCGACAGTTTTGGCAGTGGCGGCAATCGAACCCGGGCCAACCGAGTGCAAATCACGCGCACTAACCACTGGGCTGTCGCGTCCCTTAAAATTAATTTAAAATTTTCTCAATGAATATAACCGGTCGGAGCGTTCCAAATAAAACGTTAAAAACAAAGCTTGAGACTTCTACCGCATACTCAATGATAAAAGGTATTCTTTAATTTCCCGCGTCTAGGATTCTCCCGCGACTAAGATTGTTGATAAATACTAGAACTGCTTCCTCAAAACTATCGAGCAGCAGCTGTGGTTGCAACACGTAAGCAATTAATTTTTTCAGTAGAGGTACAGTCACTGTAAAAGATAGTAATGTAAGGCCAGACAAAATATTTTCTTTCTTTTTTTATGTAACATTAGAATCAGCGCAGTTCTCTGGGACATTCGCGAATGGAAGTACTTTTAATTTTACACATTTTCTTACATTTTAGCTTTATAGCTTTTCTTAAAATTACAAGTTTTAAAGTTTTTAAATAGAATTGCTACTTTTAGCGATTTTAAATAAATATATACATTTGGGCATTTTTTTTAAATTGCAAATGTTAACGCTTTTCTTTAAAATTGTGAATTTTAGAATCATTACTCAAAATTAATGAATTTTAATGTTTTTTCCCAAAATATTGTGAAGGTGAGTGAGTGCTTCGCCGGAAATATCGCGAATTTTAGTGCCAAAAATTCTAAGCAGACATATTTTATTATTTTAATACAAATTAAAAAGTGTTTTAGGTCCTAAGAAATTCCTTAAAATTACTTATTTTTTTACTTTTTAAAGTAGTATGAATAGTATTGCTTTATGTATGAGTAGTTTTATAAATAGTTCTCCAGATATTTGAAATTTTGCTTTTCCTAAAAAAGCGATATCTCAAAATAATCAAGTGAATTTCTCGAAATTTGGTAAGCTTATTACTTTCCTTATACGTAAGTTATATAATGTATAAGAAAAGTATTGTGACGGGGTCGAAAATTCGAATTCGAGTTTTCGACGGGAGAGCACGTTTCAAGCATCCCTGATCACGAATCAAACATTTTTGAAGTGATGTCTGTGTGTGTGTGTGTCAGTGGGTCTGTGGAGACGATAACTGACGAACGAATGGACCGATTCGGACCAAATTTGGTACAAAAATCACAATCTGTAAACACTGGAAGCCTATTGTTTTTATACACAATCGAATGTTCAGAACCCCCCCTAAATTTTCGAATGAAATTTTGAAAAAATCGTCAAAAAATCAAAACCAATAATAAATTTACGTAAATAGACATTTCTAATGTAATTTTTCATTAGAAAACGATTGACATAAATTTTAGAACGCTAACATGAACCGTTCTCGAGATATTGCACATTTTTCAAAAAAATTATCAAAAAGTCATATAAAATAGAAAAAAAAAATTCCCTATTGAGAAACATGTTCACTTTTCATATATAATATCATGCGATAAATTGGGTGACATCATTCTCGCGGATCTAGCTCGTTCCATTCATGAAAAAAGATACTTTGAGTAATACTTTTGCATTTAAACGCCAATTTATCTGCTGTAAGAATAACTTATTTCTTCGTCCATAACGCTTGGCGAAATTTTGGCGACGAAATTGGCGGAATGTCGCCAACTTGGCGACTTTTTGAAATGTTACCAAATTAACGAAAATCTCGCCAAATGGATAAAAATGACGCTAAATCAATGAAAATGACGACTAATTGTGGAAAATTCAATATTTAATAAGTTATATAATATATAAATATATAATAATAATAGCTATATAATATATGTCGAAAATTCAATATCTAATAAGTTATATATATATATATATATAATATATAAATATATAATAATAATAGCTATATAATATATGTCGAAAATTCAATATCTAATAAGTTATATATATATATATATATATATATAACTTATTTCTTCGTCCATAACGCTTGGCGAGATTTTGGCGACGAAATTGGCGGAATGTCGCCAACTTGGCGACTTTTTGAAATGCTGCCAAATTAACGAAAATCTCGCCAAATGGATAAAAATGACGATAAATCAATGAAAATCGCGACTAATTGTCGAAAATTCAATATCTTGGAAAGGATATTAGTATCTACTAGAAGAAAAACCTATTTATTTTACTGTAAAAGTAGTAAATTCATTTCATTATATAAGGAAAGTCATGTGTTGCCCACATCAGATTTTTTCTTATGGTATATAATAGTATGATGTTGCATGTAGTAAGTATTATTTACTCAAAAATTCTTAAATTTGATAATTTGAGGGAGAGCACGTTTTAAGACCACCTGAACACATTTCGAACACTTTTCGATATCCATGTGTGCGTGTGTGTCTCTGAGATATGAACACTAAGCTAAAAACAAATGCTTGCATCGCTATGAAATCTTATTTTGTCATGATATTACGTAAAAAAAACCCTGAACTAAATCAAATATTTTGTAATTTGCACTATTAGATCACAAATTATTTGAATTTTAAATTTTCCACCCCATTTCCATTTTCCATAAAGAATGTATGGGATATATACAAGGTATTTAGAAAGATATATCTATGGGGCAATAAGCTAGACAAAAACTAGCTATATATAAGCTAGACAAAAACTAGCTATATATAAGCTAGACAAAAACTAGCTATTGTATAAGCTAGACAAAATCTAGATATATCTACGGGGCAATATGTAGATATAACCCTAATGTTTTGCTTGAATAAGCATGCATTTTCTACATACATGTGTTTTCTAATGATATAAAAATAATTATTTATTTAATATTGTATAATATCCTGTTATTGCGTTATTCACCATTTGTAATAATCGTACCGAATTTCATTTAAATAACTCTTTTCAACTCGTTTGTGAAATATCGCTCGCCCATGGAAGGTTTATACATCGCTTCAAAAACGAGCTCAGGGATATTTAAAACATGTAAATCAACCGAAAACTCGAATTCGAAACCATCACAATATTATGCATTAATTATATTATAGTATATATTTCATTAATTATATTATAGCATATACTTTAGTTTTTTTTACGTAATCTGCTTTCAAATCTATGCAGTATTATACATAGATAAGATCGATGCGTAATAAGCAAAATAACATTTCATCTGAAAACTCTAAGCAGCAATTTGTAAAGAAAAAAAAACATGAAAAGAGAGGGACATTGTTATGACATACGTAAATGACGTAACGATGCAACGCAATGCCTTGAACATTTAATAAATAAAACTGTTCGGCGAGATGAACTGTGTGTCGAGTCTTAGCTCCCTACATGATCTGGGAGCTGAGAACGAGACCGTCAAAGATGTTGAAGAAGGAAAAATGGGCAATACACGAGTTTATCAAAATATATACTAGTAATAAGAAGTCCCAAATAAAGTGCATTTACAGAATATAGGACGTAAATTAAAAAATTTTCGCCTTTAAAAAGTAATTTAAGTTTTAAATTTCATAAAATCGAGGAAACTTGTATATATACTAGAAAATGTACACGACGTTGCTCGGGCCGCCAACGGCCCTACCGTGCCGAAAACACCGATTCTCGTTAGATCACCGAAGTCAAGCAGCATCGGGCGCGGTTAGTACTTGGGTGGGTGACCACCTGGAAACACCGCGTGCTGTTGGCACATTTCGGGTGCGGTAGCCCGGTGGTTTTTCGCGCTGGATTTGCACGCTGCCACAACTGCCGCCGTGTTCATGCGGAGTACGATCACGTTAAACATGTGGGTCCGAAAGTTCTTCCGAGAGGTTGGTGGTAGGGGGGAAGGAGGGTACGGTCCCTGTGGTTGCCTCCCCCACTGGGTTCCGGTCTAAATTGGGTGGCACTTCCCTGTCGTCCAATTGGTTACCTTACACCTTTCTGGTAGGTCGGACGGTTTGGGTCTCAAACAAATAAACGACGTTGCTCGGAATTTAAGATGCAAAACTTTGATTAAATTTACACCATGACCGCTGCGCTTTTCTAATAGAGCTTGATTAGAACAGCATCCTTGCAGTAGCTCTCGACCACGCAGAAAATGTATGCGACGTTGCTCGAGATTTAAAGCAAGAATTAATTAAATTCATTCATCCAATTTTTCTAAAAACGTAGTCGATCGCTGCGCGAACTCATGGGGCTGCACTCGATCCGATAAAAAAAAATCTTTATTAGGCGTTTTTTCTCAGGAGTCGAGGTATCTCTGTATCTAATTTCATTGCCGTACGGAGATTAGATTTTTCCGCTACAGACTGCACAAACAGACATCTTTTTCATTATATGGACAGGGTAAATAATATGGAATATTAGTAAATATATATAAAAAGTCGAGTGGAAACTCATTTGGAAAGACCTCTTATCGTATTCGGTAAAGCTTTATTAGTGAATTACAAAATCTGATGTGAGCAGCACATGACTTTCCCTGCAGACTCAAAGTCATTTCCACTTCATTTCATTAATAATTCGTTAAATTGAGTTTAATTGCATTAAAGAGCACGCATAATTAATTGAAATGACACTAAATTTGCACTTTTAAATAAGCTTTCGTTTTCATTTGGTAACTGGACTTATTCTCCAAACCAGTGCAGCAAAAATGTGAAAAAACTAAAATATCTAGAGAACGGCTAGTCCTAGAGTAATGGGGTCGATCTTTATTTTTTCATCACCAAAAGTAACTTGTGAAACAAGCATTTAATTGACATATTTGAGCATACGTAATCTTTTATTTCAGATTTTGACGAATTTTGAGGGCCATTTCGAAATAAAAGCCGGATTCTTTTACCCCGAATCTTACCCAAAACTAATCAGTACCAAGGTCATACACAAGTTACTTACCTACCAAATTTTATGAAATTCGGTCGATTTGTTTTTGAGTTAGAGTGGATACATGCATTACACAGACAGACAGATACACACAAACGTCATGCTAAAAATAGTTTTTTCGTGTTCTAGATATCCTGAAACGTGTAAATCCGTTGAAAACTCGAGTTGCGATTTTCGGCACGATTCCAATATGTCCCCTATACATTATTATTGCAGGAGTATTGCAGAGAGAGAGAGAGGGGGGGGGGGAAGTAAAAATATATATAGAGAATGTAAGTCCTCACTGGACTTTCTCTTAAATAGTGTATAGGCCTACTTCTATTTTGTTTTCTCACCAAATGGTTCATATGTGTTTCACCAAGAAAATAAATTTTTATGCTTTCTCTACACCTAATCTATTTCATAATTTTCTGTAAATTACATCATATGTTAAAATAAATTCCCTTTATGCAGACAGTGTATGATAGCACAGCTGTAGCTAACGTATTCGTGAATTGAATATCAATGTTATTTTATTTGCTTTAAATTTATTTTCGACATTTGTCATGCAATTTTAACAATGGATTGTTAATAAAAACATCCAAACATATTTTTTAAATCAAAATATTTAAATGGCAAAGTTGTTAATTTAAAATAAAAATAAGAAGTTAATTATTTTTTTAATTAACAAAAAATCTGTATTTTTCTATCTTGCTTATAAAGACTTTGAGTATGAAATGATGTCTAATTTGCTTATATCCTTTTCATCACATAAATCAAAAATAAAAAGTGAAAATATTTAGTCATATCATTTAATTTAAATAATTTTTACATTCTATTAACAGGCCGCCCATAGGTGGGTGGGGCATATACCACTTGAGTGAAGGTCCCAAACCTCAATATTTTTGAGGCTGAAGAAAACATAAAAAGTTTACAAAGAGGAGAAAATCCAACATAATTAGGGTGGGGGCATGGTAAATATTTGTAGTGGGTTTGTAATTTCTATGAGCAGCCCAGCTATAAATGTCTTTAAAAAAAATTAGCAACACATAAAAAATTGTAAAAAAAATATCAACCGGTTTCAAAAGCAATAAAGAACCTTCTTCGTCATGATAAATGAGATACAGCATTAGCATCATCCCAACAAAGGTGATGCTGTGTTCTAATGAAGTTGTAGATTTATGATTCTTTTTGACAGCAGTGAAAATTTTTTTTTTATATCTTTACAATTTTATTAAGTTTAAAAAAATATTCTATTTCCATTAACATTTCAAGTTTTGATATCTTAAAACTGATTTAAATCAGTAATTACTCCAATTCAGATTAAAAATTAGATTTCATTCACCAAAGGTAAATGTCTAGCATTACTGATATTTCACAGGATATAAATGTCAATAATAAGTGAAGAACATATTATTTTATCAACTTATAATGGTACTATATACAAATGAAAATTAATATATTTTTTCATATTCAGATTAGATACTCACTTTTACATTTAAAGATTTAATACACATTCAATTTGTAATGTGCGAGGTTCAAAATGTGGATATGCAATCAAAGCTGTATATTACATTTTCAAACCCATTACAATCTTTCTTATTACATATTTATAACAAGAAACTTTTCCCCGAGCATTCCATTATTCGTAACTGTTTTTGCTCTGTTTGAACCAAAAATTAACTCATCACATATATCCTCATTACCATCCTCCCCAAACATGTTCTTTACCTAGTTGACTTATGACTTAGAGGTGGGTGGCTTAAAGAGAGCCTAACATAGCGACCAGAGGTCTATTGTACTTTCGTTACCTAGTTACAAAAGCATCTATTAAAACTACATCTAGAAATTTTTAATTTCATCAAAATACTTTATATAAACCTTACACTGAATGGAAACAAAAACATGAAAGTAGAATATATATAAGATTATTAATTACAATAAATTTATATTTCTTGCATATAATTATATATATTTCTTAGTAAAAAGATACTGCATTATACGTAAATAAAATATAATGTAACACACCTTGTAATTTGTGACTACTCCTGAAATAAGTAAGGCATAATCAGAGCTAGAAGGAAGCTTAGGGGACTAAGCAATGTGCAAAGTTACATTATCACTCTTCCCAGTGATTTTTCACATGTACATGGTATTCTACATTGTATCTGAAATTTGGGTACTAAATCCTACCAAAGAAATATTCAGAGCCCTACTTATAAAGTGGGGTTCTTGCCTCATGTGCAGAACTACAGAAAGACAATAATGGTTTAAAACTATTTTAATATGTAAAAACAAACATGCATTGAAAATTGAAGTATATACAACCAAACATATTTAAAGTAGATACAGAATATGACCGAGTTCATGCCAAAATTATTTCATTGATTTCATTTCCTTAATATATTTTCTTTTATCCTTAAACTAAATATACGTTCACCACAAATAAAAACAAATAAGAGAAAGAAAAAAGAAAATTAAAAAATATATACTAAAAGTGTGGAAAAAACAGTGGATAAGCAGATAAAAATAGGAAGGGCTTATTATTAAAAAAGGAAGGTGGGGGGTATGAGAAATTTTATAAAAATTAAAATGCAAGTTTACAATATTATCCTAGAATAACCCTGAAAATAGGAACTAGCCAGTTACCACAGGTTGATTACACAATGCACTGTGGTGATTAAATGAAACAACTTTAGGCCACATCACCCCTCTTCTATTCTGTTTTAATCAGAAAACTGTCCAAAAGTTTGATAACTGTTTATTATTTCCCCAATTCTTATCCCTCATACCTATATATATATAACACATTATATATATATATATATATATATATATATATATTAAGTATATGTAACCACACTTACTGATTTTACAAAAAAATTGTGATACAGTGGCTACTAAACTAAAACTGCCTATTGGGCGCTTGCCACTAAATGAACATTTGAATTTTCAAGTTTAAGGGAGAGTTTCCTTAACATTTATTGTTGAAGTGAAAAGTAAATTCCATGGTTCACAACTGGAAAAAAGCATAATCCCCCCACCCCAGACCTTCATTACAACCAAGATATGGTAATCTGCTTTAGCCAAATCTGTTGAGAATACAAAGATATAGAGCTTTCGCTTAAATTTTGAAGTACAAAAAAATAGGGTTATGCATAGTGCGTAAGGAACATAGGTCCCTAATATACAGTGTGTCGATTATTACATTTTCTGTCAAAATTACTTCAAAACTATGCAGTAAAAAACAAAATATAAACTTTATAATACAGCATACATTAAATTTTAGCCAGTTGACTACTAAAATGTAATGTATGCTGTATTTTGACAAATTTCTTATTTTATTGGTATATTCTTATTACATTTACTGTTAAAACTCTGCTATTTTATTAAATAAAAAATGTATAACCAAATAAACAGCTGCATTTCAATTAGTAAAAACTTGTGATATTCATTGAGCAAATTTATCGGAAATAATCCCTTGAGTCCGGCTATGCTTTCATAGAATGATGATGGTCAAAGATTTTATTTTACAGAATTTCCATTTGTTCACTTATATTAGCAAGACAAAATATAATATACAAAGCTAACTATAGGAAGTAGCTTGAAAAAATGCAGACATACAAGCAAACATATTTAAAATGCTGAATAAACTTAAACAACAAAAAATATTTGACATTTTTGTATGAACCTATTAACTTTTGTTGTCGGAAACAGTTTAGAATTGAGCATAAAAAATAAACAAAATATTATTTAGGTCAAATACTGGAATTTACCTACCTCATGTGCATTAGAAAATAAAAGCTCTTAAAATATACAAAACTTAACAAACAATGCTTAAAAACAAAACATAGGTACAACAAGTAAATATATTTAAAGTGTTGAAATTTCAAATACACTTCAATAAAATCAACTTGTCAGTTTTGCATCAGTTCTTGTACTAATATTCAATACTATTATAAGAACATGTAAAATGTTGTTATACAACATTTTACTTTATTTCTATGGGCTCTAAGATAATTTGCATATAATGTAAACATCAAATATTATCAATAAGAAAGAAAAAGATAAAACTTACTTTTTTTATTAGGCAATTGCTTCTTCGAAACCTATAGTTATCCTATATTTCATGCCATACCCTACCATTAATATACAAAATAATTTGAAAAACACTCGGAAACATGTTGAAATAAAGCTGAGTACTTCTCGGAGAAAAAATTTTGAGTGTTGATTTTGATTATCCCCCTAATATCGGGTTTTGTTCAGAATTAAATTAGAAGTGAAGAGTTGAAAACCCAGACCACACGACGAACCCGAAGGCTTATGGTAGCAAGATGTGTGGCCGGAAGAAGTGAAGAGTGCTACTGCAAATTAAACAATCGTCTTTTGCCACATTTTATCAAACCTGCAATATTCAGCATCATCTGTTGACAAAAGGTGACTTGGCTGGTAGTGGGTGTTTCTAAAGCCACCTTAACTTTGATGTGTACACAATGTCTTAACTGTGCCAGTTTTATTTAGCATTTTCCCAAAAGAAATCTTGTTAAAACATGCCATTTTAACTAAAATATTAAAAATTATAAACACAACATTAGTCCTAGGATTCTGGATAGCATGAGCATTTTGAGTGAAAGGAATTTCTATTGTGCATTAAAGTGAAAAGGATGTGAAATTTTTTAAATTTGCATATCTTATTATTAGTTAAAATTGGTCAATGGTAAAGAATAGGGACTAGGGATAGAGACGTGTACTTTGAGCTGTGAAGATAGCAAATTATGATTAATGTTAGAGATAATATGCATCTGGTAATTTTCTGAAGGGAATCCAATTTTCTATAGATTTTGGCATTAGGGTTTCTGGAATATTAAATTAGTCTATGATTCTATTTATATTTGATAATTAGCATCTGCTATTCATGGTTGAAATGATATTACCATATTAGTATGATTTTACATTTGAGATTTTAGTGTGATTTATATTTTAAAGATAATTCTATAGTAATTGATAAACATTTATATATATTTCACTTTAATATTAAAAAAATCAAGACTAGCACTTTGGATAGAAAAATAGGAAAATTCTAAAATAATTTTAGATTTTAGTAAAATTGTTAAAGATTTTAATATACCTGTTTAACCCCTGTGCGCACATATATGGGTTATGTATAGAGAGCAGGGAACATAGATCCCTAATACAATTACTGTTGAACATTATATTTACTGTTATGACTCCGCTAATATATTGAATTTAAAATGCACACAGTTGAATTTCCAATCAAACAGAAAAAAATTTCAATGCTCGCTAACACTGGGTTTATAGGAAATAAGGAAAGGGATGAAATTGTCAATATCATTTCAAGCCAATATCAACTTTCATTTTGTTCTTTTTTCATTTAAGTCTGTGTGTTTTAATAGCACTGATGCAGGGCCATAATAAGGAAGTGGTTTCTACTATTCACCTTTTGGTTCAAGATGAGTAAAGCAACTTCCTTATAAAATGATGATGAAGTATTCATTTCTTAGAATTTGGCTTGTTATGTTATTAAGAGAATATAAACAACATACAAAGTAGCTCCACAAATAGTTAAGAGCATACATCATAGGTAGAAAAGGCAAAATATTTAAATTGCTGAAATTTCAAATACACTCCAATAACAATAAATAGGAATCTCTCAGTTTCACCAGAAACCAATTTATTCCTGTTTCCTGAAATAGTTTAGAATTAAGCATAAAACAATAAGCACATCATTATGAACGCATATAAAACATTACCAATGCAGGTACAATGAATTTTGCTAACCCATGAGCAATAGAAATAGAGCTAATAAAATATGAAATGCTTAAGAGTGCAGATGATAGGCACGACAAGCAAATCCATTTAAAGTGTTAAAATTTCAAATATACTTCAACAGCAATATATGAATTAACTCGTCAGTTTCCCATCAACACTCATTATTTATATATCAATATTTATTACAGTAACAATACGCATATAAGATTTTAAGATTTGTACTGATACGTAAGAACATGCAATATAAACATGAAATTTTATAGAAAGAAAGTTTCTACATACTTTTATGTATAGTAGTCCATTATTTGAATTTATTAGCCGAGAAAAACAGGCTCTGTCTTTGAGATTGAATGCATTTCATAACATCTGGTTTCTGGATTAATCCGGAAGTGAAATAAGGGCTACCGCAAATTGAACAATAATCGCTGTTTGGCGCAGGGTCAGATCTCGCCAAACCTGCGATATTCAGAGCCATCTATCGGAAAAAGGTAACTTTTCGGATCGGTTTAAATCCGCCTTAACGCTGCATATAAAATAAAATGTTTATCCCGGCTAATTAAACGTCTGATCTGTTATGAAGTTGTAGCGTCTTCAATCTGTTTTTCCGGCCGTGGAGGCGAGGTTTATTCTAAACAGTTGGGAGCATCCGAAATTATTGTGTCTACAAGCTCTCGCCTGCCATGTGGATTTGAGAAGTGCTCTGACGCCAATTAGGCGGTTGTTTATCGTTGTCAGTGTGCATTCTTTAAATGACGTATTGAGTCGGCATTTCCATATGATATTACTGGACTATATGCTCGGCGTTTAGTACTGATGAGTAAAGAAGTGTCCATTGTTTCCGATGAAGAAATCGTTGATTGAGGTTTGGTGCTGATCGAATTTTCGACGTTGAGGAGCTTGCTGTCGTGTGAACGGTCCTTCTTTTGGACAGGAATGGATGCTTTTCCTCGTGATTAAGCGATTGGACTTTTGCCTTTCCATCTTCGTCTCATCTGTTGGGATCTGATGCATCCAGCATGTTCCATGACGGCTCTACATCCGGGTGATATCTTTTAAATGCTGATTTTTATTTGCTTCTGTCGGTTTAGACTATTCATTTTAAAGTTTAATTGTGTTAGTAGAATAAGACCCCTTTAGACTTATACTATATACCAGAATATTTGGAATCATATAGAATTGTTTTTAGTATATCATAAATGCACAAAAACTACCGAACACAACGAGCTAGATCCAGGAGAATGATGTCACCAAATTTATGGCATGGTATTACATATGAAAAGTGAACATGTTTCTCAATAGGAAATATTTTTCTTTTTTTTTATCACTTTTTGATAATTTTTTTGAAAAATGTGTAATATCTCGAGAACGGTTCAAGTTAGTGTTCTAAAATTTATGTCAATCGTTTTCTAATGAAACATTACATAAGACATGTCTGTTTGCGTAACTTTATTAGCGGTTTTGATTTTTTGACGATTTTTTCAAAATTTCACTCGAAAATTTAGGGGTTTCTGAGCATTCGATTGCGTATAAAAACAATAGGCTACCAGTATTTACGGATTGTGATTTTTGTACCAAATTCTTTCGAATCGGTCCATTTGTTCGTCAGTTATCGTCTCCACAGACTCACTGACACACATACACACACACTTTCACACACACACGGACATCAAATTTTGCTTACGAAGTAACCACTTGACTACACCTTTCTGGTAGGTCGGACGGTCTGGGTCTCAACAACAACAACACACACAGACATCACTTCAAAAATGTTTGATTCGTGGTCAGGGATGCTTGAAACGTGCTCTCCCGTCGAAAACTCGAATTTGAATTTTCGACCCCGTCACAATACTTTCCTTATATATGTATATAAGGAAAGTAAAAATGTTAAGTACACCATGTAACTACAAAAGAACATATTTTTAAATTCATAAACACCACTATCCAAAATACCTACCTGCAAAACCTTATTACTTTCCTTATATACATAATGTATAAGGAGAGTATTGTGACGGGGTCGAAAATTCGAATTCGAGTTTACGACGGGAGAGCACGTTTCAAGCATCCCTGATCACGAATCAAACATTTTTGAGGTGATGTCTGTGTGTGTGTGTGGGAAAGTGTGTGTGTGTGTGTGGGAAAGTGTGTGTGTGTGGGAAAGTGTGTGTGTGTGTGTGTGTGTGTGTGAAAGTATGTATGTGTGTGTGGGAAAGTGTGTGTGTGTGTGTGTGTGTGAAAGTATGTATATGTGTGTGTCAGTGAGACTGTGGACAAGATATCTCACGAACAAACGGAGCGATTCGAATGAAATTTGGTACAAAAATCACAATCCGTGAATACTGGAAGCCTATTGTTTTTAATCGCAATCGAATGTTCAGAACACCCTAAATTTTCGAGTGAAATTTTGAAAAATCATCAAAAAATCAAAACCTTTAATAAAGTTACGCAAATAGACATTTCTTATGTAATTTTTCCTTAGAAAACGATTGACATAAACTTTAGAACGCTAGCATGAACCGTTCTCGAGACATTGCACATTTTTCAAATAAATTTATTAAAAAATCCCATAAATTAAAAAAAAAATAACTGCTGAGAAACATGTTCACTTTTCATATAAAATATCATGCGATAAATTTGGTGACATCATTCTCGTGGATATAGCTCGTTCCATTCATGAGAAAAGATACTTTGAGTAATACTTTTGTATTTGAATGCCAATAGTCATTTATCTGCTATAAGAATAACTTATTTCTCCGTCCAAAAAGCTTGGCGAGATTTTGGCGAAGAATTTGGCGGAATGTCGCCAACTTGGCGACTTTTTGATATGTTGCCAATTTAACGAAAATCTCGCTAATTGGATAAAATGACGCAAAATCAATGAAAATGACGACTAATCGTCGAAAATTCAATATCTTGGAAAGAATATGAGTATCTACCATAAGAAAAATCTATATTTTTACTGTAAAAGTACTAAATTCATTGCATTATATAAGGAAGGTCATGTGTTGCCCACATTAGAATTTTTATGTATAATATGATGCGATAAATATGTTAAGATCATTTTCATGGATTTAATTGGTTCCAGATTTAATTGGTTCCAGGTTATTGATAGAAGATACATAGTGATAGTTTTGTATTTTGAAGCCTAAGTGTTCGCAAATAGTCATTTATATAATAAGAAAAGCTCTTCTTCCCGTTTTTCTGTAACGTATGGCAATAAATGTGGTGAACTTGCTTTCATTCAGCGAAATATCGTCAACGTGCGGATATTTCGTTTCAGATGGACGAACAAATGCTTAAAATTTCAAAAATGACCCTAAATTACCGAAAGTAACTCCCAAATTGATGAATTAATGTAATCAATTTTAGCACCCCTTTGAAAATGTTCTGCATACTCACCATGTTCTTATACATCCTTTTTTTACCGTGGAAAAAGTAAATTCATTGCATTATGTAGGGAAAGTTATGTGCTGCCTACAATAATTACTTTCCTTATGTACATAGTATAACGTATGAGGAAAGTATTATGACGGTGTTGAAAATTCATATTCGAGTTTTCGACGGGAGAGCATGTTTCAAGCATCCCTGATCACGAATCGAACATTTTGAGGTGATTATTCTGTGTGTGTGAAAGTATATGTGTGTGTGTGTGTGTGTGTAAAAGAAGTGTGTGTGTGTGTGTGTGAAAGAATGTGTGTGTGTCAGTGAGTCTGTGGAGACGATATCTCATGAACTAATGGAGCGATTGGGAGGAAATTTGGTACAAAAATTGCAATCCGTGAATACTGGAAGCCTATTGTCTTTAAACACAATCCAATGTTCAGAACCCCCCCTAAATTTTCAAATGAAATTTGGAAAAATCATCAAAAATTCAAAACCTTTAATAAAGTTGCGCAAATATACATTTCTTATGTAATTTTTCCTTAAACGATTGACATAAACTTTAGTACGCTAGCCTGAACCTTTCTCGAGATATTGCACATTTTTCAAATGCATTTATCAATAAATCCCATATATAAAAAAAAGTTTAACTGTTGAGAAACATGTTCACTTTTCATATGTAATATCATGCCATAAATTTGGGGACATCATTCTCCTGGATCTAGCTCGTTCCATTCATGCGAAAAGATACTTTGAGTAATATTTTTGTATTTTAAACTCCAATAGTCATTTATCTTATATAAGAATAATTTATTTCTCCTTCCATAAACGCTTGGCGAGATTTTGGCGACGAATTTGGTGGGATGTCGCCAACTTGGCGACTTTTTAATTGTTGCTAAAATAACGAAAAACTCGCCAAATGGATAAAAATGGCGCTAAATCAATGAAAATGACGACTCATTGACGAAAATTCAATATCTTGGAAAGAATATAAATATCTACTATAAAAATAATCTATTTTTTTTTACTGTAAAAGTAGTAAATTCATTGCATTATATAAGGAAAGTCATATACTGCCCACTTCTATTTTTTTTTTTAAATTTGGGTTGTCCGTTTCTAATACTGTAACTTCACACCCTCCGTTCACCACATGAAATGAAATGCATTTCTTCATCCTGTATACAAATAAATTCTAGTTTTATTCTATGATAAATACGTATAAGGAATTTGCCATTCAGATTCCCAAGCGCATTGACAGATTTCGATGGAGGATTTGTATTCCTCAAGACGGCGGATCCGAGTTCTTATTTGCATCGAAATTGCTTTAGGAAGCGAAATAAGAATCCATGCAGATTGGAGGACATTTGAGGAACACTTGAATAATGCATTTTAGGAAATATTTCGCTCGTCATATTTATGTTTTTCATTTTTTTACTTTATTTATATACATAGTATAATGTATAAGGAAAGTATTGTGACGGGATCAAAAATTCGAATTCGAGTTTTCGAAGGGAAAGTACATTTCAAGCATCTGTGAACGCGAATCGAACGTCTTTGAGGTGATGTCTGTGTGCGTGTGTGTGTGTATGTGTGTGTGCGCGTGTGCGTGTGTACGTCTGCGTGTGCGTGTCCGTGAGTTTATGGAGACGATATCTCACGAACGATTGGAGCGATTCGAACGAAATTTGGTACAAGAATTACAATCTGTGAACAGTGGAACCCTATTGTTTTTAAAAACAATAGAATGTTCAGAATATTCCAAAACTTTCGAATGAGATATTGAAAAAATCGTCAATAAAACAAAACCTTCAATAAAGTTATGCAAAAAATTATTTCTTATGTAATTTTTTATTATGAAACTATTAACACAATAATTAGAACGCTAGTATGAACCGTTCTTGAGATATTTCACATTTTTCGAATAAATTTATCAAAAAATCATATAAAATAAAAAAAAAATATTCTAAAATATGTACACTTTTCGTATGTAATATTATGCGATAAATTTGTTAATATCATTCACGTGGATATAGCACGTTCTATTCACGAGAGAAGGTACTTCGGGTACTAGTTCTTTATTTGGAGGCCAATAGTCATTTACCTACTATAAGAATAACCTATTTCTCGTGTATTACGTTTGGAGAAATTTCAGCGACAAGTTTGGTAAAATATCGCCAACTTGTGACTTTTTTTAAAATGTTGTCATATTGACGAGGATGTCTGTAAATTGGTAAACATGATGTTAAACCAATGAAAACGACTACAAATTGATGAAAATTCATTATCTTGGAAAGAACATAAGTATGGACTATAAAAATAACGCATTTCTCCGTCCTTAAATCCATCCGTCCGTAACGCTAGACAAGAATTTTGACAGGATGTCGCCAACTTAGCAACATTTTAAATATTACCAAAGTGAGGAAAATTTCGCCAAATTGAAAAAAATGTCGCCAAATTGATAAAAATGACACCAAATGGGACATAATGGTTTGCAAATTTTGAATTTCGTCATATGATGGGCATATCTACTAGTACATAAAAAATGCTCTTCTCTCCGTTTGTCTGTGATACTTGGCGGTACATTTGGAGCACTTGGCGAATAATTTAGCGGGATATCGTCATCCTGGTGATATTTCGCTTCAGATTGACGAAAATGACGCCTAATCGATAAATTTATTATTAAAATATTTTGATATATAGACTATATTGCTTACTGAGGACGCTACGATATTAATAATTGTTAATTTAGAGTTGCCTACGGGGTACATTGAAATAGTTTTACATGTGGTCATTCGGAAATATGCCAAATGTAACTGCCAAAGACGGGAACAGGCTCTCTTAAAGAAATAAGTTGTAACATTTGTTTTAATACTTTTTATTCCTTTATACTACGTTGTAGCACATTTGCAAGTATGTTACTGAATGTTTTAGGGAATTGATTGCCCGTAATGGGGAGTGAGGTTCCTGTATATATACACTCTATAACAAAAAATTCGACGCACCAAGAAAGATTTGTCCGATTGTGATAAAAATTGGTGGATGTGAAGAACATACATAGAAAAAGAAACGATTAAAATTTCAGAACAATTTAATTATTTAGAGTTTAACCGTATACAAAGGGAGGAAGTCAATAAGGCGTTGTAACACATTTGCCTTAGCAGAAATCAATAAGGCGTTTAACACATTTGCAGTTGGTCCACCTCTGGCCTGGATGCAAGATGTCACCCGGCGTGACATAGACTGATAAAGTTCACGGATGGTGTCCTGCGGAATGTCTTGCCAAATTGTCTCCAACTGTCGGTCAAAATCGTTAACATTCCTGGATGGTTGCAATCGCCTTCCCATAACGTCCCAAATGTGCAGGAATAACTTTTAAAGATGTTTAAGGGAATGCCTAGAGTTGAAAAAAATATGCTTATTCACATTAGTAGAATACACGTAAAGGAGGAAAATACTATTGAAATCTGCATTTTTGAATGATTCTCCTTCTGTTTCTTGTTCTTTTTATTGTCTTCGTGTTTTTGGTTGATACGTTGATAGACTTACAAGGCAAAGCAGTTAAACCGATTGCGATGTTTTTTCTATATTTTTCTTTATGATCTAAGTGTATGCTTTTAAAGAAAGAAATTCGGATTTAAATCATTTTCTTAGGAATTAGGGCAATCGTTTAGGACGCTTCTACTTTGAATTCAACCACAAAAATTGGTTGAAACTTGTAACAAAAGGCATAGAGTCACAGAGATGTTACACTTCTAAAATTTTCATTTAGGCTTTCACTAGGCCCTGTAAAAGGAAAATTGCTTAATCGCAGATTTATTTTATTCTCAGTCGAAATTTTCATTGAAAGTGGCCACAGATACAATGTGTGTGAAACACTGATGAAAATGCTGCAGTCCAAAAAATGTATATATTCTCCATGAAACGATGTGATATCCCTTCTTAAGAACAATTCTTTTGTAAAACTATTCCAAGTAATTCAAAATTCAGGAAACCTCAACCCTCCACCCCCAAAATAGGAAATGAAATCACTGTTTTTGACACCAAGTGCGATTCTATCCAAGTGGGAGCGTATTGCCATTTGATTATATGCACAATTTATTAATTAGAGTCATGGCGCCAAGCTACGGAATCTTTCCTAATTATTCTCTGGCTTTTTGCTTATTCCTGTTATAAGGAAGTAGCATTGTTTGTACGTTTCCACCTGGAGATGTAATCGCACTGGACTCCAAAACTGCAATTTAATTTCTTTTTAGGCTGAGTGAAATGACTGGAGGTTGCGCAATCACAAGTGGCGCCCTCGGAGTGATGGGAGTAAGGAGAATGTGAGAAGAGTGGTAGTCAGCAGGGGGCGGGGTGTCATGCCGAGCAAGACTGCATTTTTTTTTGTTTGGCTTTGCGCATATGATGTCACGGGTATAGCAAAAGTGCTCATTTTGTTCTCGGGTTTTCTGAAAAGATCCGAGAATTTCTTTGGACGTCACTGAGGAAGGTGTGCACCTCACAATTAAAACTCTGCGCAGGTTGTTTACGTCTGGATATTGCCACTTCAAAATTAACAAAATTTTTTAATTGTAATAATGGCAAAACTTTCTGTGTTTTGGAAACAACTCTCCTGGTCCATGGCATCATGAATTACGAAATGCTATTCTCGCCGACGTCAGACTGACTTTTTGAGTGGTTGTCGGACTCATAGCCCAACTTTAGATTAAAGAACCTTCGCAATAAGGATGCTAGGACTTGAGACGTCCTGATGCTGGTAAGTTTTGCGATTTGTTTCTATGTATATAATGTACAGGCAGCGTGTAGTTGTTTTGATTTAGATATGTTAGGTGTCGCAGGGAATTAAAATAAATATAGAAATGCTGTATTAGTTGTGTTGCCTTATCCATGACGACACAACGACTTTACACTGAGGTTTTACCGAATTTTGCATTACTTGGCGGATTTTTTGGCTGACACAGATTTTTCTTAAAGGTTTACATTATAGCACCGACCAGTTATAAAAGGAATAAATATAATGAGTTCTGTTTCCTATGCAGGTATAAAGAAGATGACTTGCGATTTCAATAATTTGCTGCTGGAGAAAAAGGCCTGCGATGTCACCTTTCAAGTGCAGAATGAAAAATTCGAAGCTCACAAAATAATCCTTGGAGTTCGGTCCCCTGAGTTTGATCTCATGTTTCGGACGAACAACGAGGCAAGATACGTCATTGACAATCCTGACTGCAGCTCAGCTTTATTTAAGGAAGTTCTTACTTATATGTATTCTGGTACAGTGCTGGAAATGAACTTAAGTAAATCACGTAGCTTGTACAAGATAGCGCTTAAGTATAAGATAGAAGATTTGAAGACTGATTGCTTGGAATTCATGCTAAAAAAACTAACTGTGGATAATTTTTATGATATCATTGCCTTATCAAAAGAGCATTTAACCCAGATTACTGAACCAGCAGTAGTTAATTGCGCTGTAACGTTTTTTGCGAGAAATATGAGAAATATAATTGGGAATACCAAATGGCCCGAATTTTTAGGTAAAAATATTAATGTAGCTAACTGGCTACTTCAAAAAGCTGTAGCTCTTGATTCTCCTGAACAGGAACCTGAACAGGAAACTGCTAATATTTTATGCTCACTGCTAATTTTTTATTCCTTAATGCTAATGCTAATTTTTATTCCATTTTATTCCTTATTCCTCTCTCTGAATATCCTGTTTTGAATCTTTCTTATTTGGATGATACTGAGTTTGATATTTATACCAAGAGCTCTTGGCTGGAGGACCACATTGGCTGTTCGATGTGTATTTTACGTTTTGATGTGTAGATTCAATTCTTTTTGTTTAGATTTGTCATTTAATTCAGTTTTCCACTTGGAGATGTATGCGATCTGCTCTGCCGATCTTAGGACACTGAAGAAGGGTGTTATTATCAATATTTTTACCGACATTACGCCTCCCATTCTCGCCCTTGCCTCCTCTAATCCGAAGTGTAAGTTCATAA
Source organism: Amaurobius ferox (assembly GCA_951213105.1). Taxonomy (NCBI): domain Eukaryota; kingdom Metazoa; phylum Arthropoda; class Arachnida; order Araneae; family Amaurobiidae; genus Amaurobius; species Amaurobius ferox. Next base: position 114,412 of record CATNUR010000015.1, on the reverse strand, counting down.
ACAACATTAAAGTTGATGTATCCCGAAGTCGATGTGGGTTTGGGTCTATGCTGGAAACTCGAACAATGCATAGGTAGATGAGCAGGACAAATTGGCCGCTGTCTCTAGTATTAAGGTTGAATTTCCTGTGTCTCATTAATTTTTGACAAACCAAACCTACGAAAAGCAGTACTGGGATACTATGCCTGAAATAGGAGAACATGTGTGTTCCTCTCGAGGTTTGATTCTTTTTTGCAAATAACTTATAAAGTTTGTTTATTTTTTAATCGGGTATGGCCCCTTTCCCCAGTATTTTGTTTTCATGGTAGAATTTCGTCCGTGTTCCCAAATTGGGGACGTGGTCCATTATGATTTTAGTTCCTTTTAATGGTTGATTTTCATCATTGTAAACCCTGTGACAAACATTGAGCCGTTTGGTTTATGTGGTTTTTCGCCAACACGCAAGCTATTATTAAATTAGTTAATTACTTTTTATTGCCCGGGATATATGTCAGATTTGATTGAATTTGATGTCTTATTGTTGGGAGGTGCTTCTCGGTAATTTTTGTTTTTTTACAGTCTTTTTTTGTTTTTGCTGGTGTTTGTGGAGCCTCCTTGCTAACTGTGTGTGACAATATTCTTTACCCTTTCTGTGTTTGATCATGTACTTATTAGCTCTTAATTTGTGCACTACTATATTTTTACTTAACTTGGTTTTATTTTGAATACGTAATATATTTTCCTTTTGCTCCATGTGAAACACGGCATTATGTTTCTTTGGAACACCTCATTGAGGTGATTTGTACTTTTTGTTTCATACCTTGCATGTCTGAAGTGCTTATGGGAAAAGTTGGTATTCTGATTTGTTCTTGCTGTATGTTATATGTAAATTTTTGTTTTTAAGTCTTAAATAAAGCTGTCCGGCTGAAAATGTTTGGTCTGTTGGACGTTCCTTGTGTTGAAAGGTATAGTCCCGGCCGTACACCCAATTGCTCTAAGCCTTTGGGCGGGCTGTACGACCGGGTTACACAACAACACCAATTACAACTACTGCTAATATAGTTGTGAAATCCTTTAAGAATTTCTATTTTATTAACTCAGAATGAAAAAAAAAATCGAAAGCGAAATTTGAAATTTAATATTAGTTAATTTAATAAAAAAAATCTGTCTTTGGAATTTGAAAACGTGTTTCAAAATTGATTATCATGAGCAAAACTTTTAAATGATTTATTAATTTATTTATAGGACAGGATTACTATCAATTACAGGAAAAGCCTCAACGGCAATTTGATAAAATTACAAAACCAAACATGAAAATTATTAAAAGTACTCGCAATAAAGATAGACAAAAAGGGTAGAAAACATAGACAAAAACACCACAAATATCTTAATAGGACAAAACAAAAAAGAATAAGAAAATACATCGCCTATAATCCAGAGTGATGAAAACAATAATAAGCAAGAAAGATCAATCATGCATAAAGCATTGATTATGAAACACTTTCCAACTTCAATGCAATTTTATTTAAACTCTAAATTTATTTAATCTCTAAAATGCGATACATTCCTCGGTAATATTTTTAAAATTATCACAATACTACATTAATTTATTATGTTTGAAATCTTAAAACTTCATCGAAAAAAATGAATTGCATTTAAATAACGGCATTGAAATATAAATTGCCTGGTTTAAACCTGTCTAAAATGCGATACATTCCTCGGTCATAATTTTAGAATTATCATAATACTACGATAATTTATTATATTTGAAAACTTCATCGAAAACAACTGAAATTCATTCAAATGACGTCATAGAAAAAATAACACGCCTGGCTCTCTCTATAAAAGTAGCATTTCATTCATAAATAATTTCCCATTCATTTCATTCATCACAGTATAAAATAATTTATTTTATTTAAAAACTTAAGACCATAGATGTACAAGTAATTAAACTCTATACTTAAAACTTCATCGAAAAAACCGTCTGCTTCTCTGTGTAAAATCAATGAATATTTCATTCATATCAGCTATATTCCAGACTCCATGAGCTAAATAAATTTGCATTAAAGAAATGCAGCAATTCTTATACAACTCTTTCTACATCTTTTGGTATTTACATTCTTCAAAAGGAAAATTAGGCTTCGTTGTAGAAATAATCAAAGTTGGATGATCATTTAAACTCAAATGTATTGTAATTGCGTTGTTTCAATATGTAGATGCATAGAATTTAAGCAAAAATAAAGAGGTTTTAGGACGGATACAACACTAAAAAATCTGATGTGGGCAACACATGACTTTCCTTATATAATGCAATGAGTTTACAACTTTTACAGTAAAAAAATAGGTTTTTCTAATAGTAAATACTTATATTCTTTCAAAGATATTGAATTTTCGACGATTTGTCATCATTTTCATTGATTTAGCGTCATTTTTATCCATTTGGCGAGATTTTTGTTAATTTGGCAACATTTTTAGAAAAGTCGCCAAATTGGCAACATGCTGCCAAATTCGTGACCAAAATCTCGCCAAACGTTATGGACGGAGAAATAAGTTATTCTTACATCAGATAAATGACTATTGGAGTTCAAATACAAAAGTATTGCTCAAAGTACCTTTTTTCATGAATGGAACGAGCTAGATCCACGAGAATGATGTCACCCAATTTATCGCATGATATTACATATGAAAAGTGAAATATTTCTACACAGTTAATATTTTTTTTTAATTTTATATGACTTTTTGATAATTTTTTTGAAAAATGTGCAATATCTCGAGAACGGTTCATGTTAGCGTTCTAAAATTTATGTCAATCGCTTTGTAATGAAAAATTTCATAAGAAATGTCTATTTGCGTAACTTTATTAGAGGTTTTGATTTTTTGACGATTTTTTCAAAATTTCATTCGAAAATTTAGGGGGGTTCTGTACATTCGATGCCGTGTAAAAACAATAGGCTTTCAGTGCGATTTTTGTACCAAATTTCGTTCGAATCGGTCCATTCGTTCGTCAGTTATCGGCTCCACAGACTCACTGACACACACACACACGCACACATACTTTCACACGCACACAGACATCGCTTCAAAAATGTTTGATTCGCGATTAGGGATGCTTGAAACGTGCTCTCCCGTCGAAAACTCGAATTCAAATTTTCGACCCCGTCCGTCACAATACTTTCCTTATACATTATTGTATATAAGATATAAGGAAAGGAATATGAATTCAAAAGGACTTTAAAATCACGATTTTGACAAAAGATGGATGCCATACTTTATTTTGAAGTAGGTCACGTGATCTTTTCATATAATGGTCACGTGATCTATTCAAATAAAAGTGGAAGTTTTATTTTAATTTTTATTTAAAAACTATTGAATATATTTTACTGAATTTTTTCTTATATATTTTGAAAGAAGATAATTTGAATATTTCCTAAAATTTTCGGAGCAATTTGTGAATTTTAAATCCGCTTAAAAAATGTTTGAAAAATTAAGTCCCATAGGATTCAATGTATTTCATTTTTTCAACCCGGGTTCGATCCAAAACTAATTGGGTGATATTATTCATTTATATTCCCATAGGTCCCACAGACCGTCTGAACAACATACTAAAATTTCATTTTGCTAAAGTCATTTTTTCGGTAGTTATCGTGCTGACGGACAGACATACAGACAGACAGAATGAACAAAGTCATTAACACTTTTAACTATGTTGTAAAATGTTAACAAAGTCATAAACATTTTTCAACTGTGTTGTAAATTGTTAACAAAAAATATCAATCATTTATAAAGCATTGATTATGAAACACTTTTTAACTGAAATGCAAAATGCGATACATTCAGCCGTGATAATACTTACCGTATATACATATAAAATGTGATGCATTTAGAGCTGACATTTTTTTAAATTATCAAAGTACTACAATTTGAAAACTTATTCGAAAAAGACAATTATAATTACATCTAAGTAAAAACAACAATTTTACTTATTGCTTTCCTTATATACATAATGTATAAGGAAATTATTGTGACGGGGTCGAAAATTCGAATTCGAGTTTTCGACGGGAGAGCACAATTCAAGCATCCCTGATCACGAATCAAACATTTTTGAAGTGATGTGTGTGTGTGGAGACGATATCTCAGGAACGAATGAAGCGATTCGAACAAAATTTTGGTACATAAATAACAATCAGTGAATACTGGAAGTCTATGGTTTTTACACGCAATTGAATGTTCAGAACCCACCTAAATTTTGAAATATTGTTACGTAATTTTTAATATAGTTACGTAATTAATAATTTCTTATGTAAAACGATTGACACAAACTTTAGAACGTTAGCATGAGCCGTTGTCGATATAATGCACATTTTTCAAATAAATTTATCAAAAAATCATATTAAATTCATAAAGAGTATTAACTATTGCTAAATTTGCCCACTTTTCATGTGTAATATTATGCAAGAAATTGACTATCATCATTCTCGTAGATCTAGCTAGATCGTAGATCTCTCGTAGATCTAGCTCGTAGATCTAGCTCTAGTAGATCTAGCCATTCACGAGAGAAGACACTTTGTGTAATAACATTCTAATTTGACGCCATTAGCCGTTTATCTACAATAAGAATAAATATTTCTGCATCGACAATGTTTGGCAAAATTTTGGCGACGAATTTGGCTTAATATCGCCAACTTAGCGAGTTTTTTAAATGTTGCCAAAGTGGCGAAAATATCATATTGATAAAAATGTCACCAAATTGATAAAAATGACGCTAAATCAATGAAAATGAAGACTAATTGATGAAAATTCAATACCTTTGAAAAAATATAAAAATGTACTATAAGAGAAGATACCTTTGGTAATAGTTTTGTATTTGGACGCCATTAGTCGTTTACCTACTTTAAGAATAATGTATTTCTCATTTCTCGAACCATATTGCTTGATGAAATTTTGGCGACGAATTTGGCGGAATATTGCAAACCTGACGAGTTTGTCAAATGTCGCCAAATTGATGAAAATGTCGCCAAATTGATGAAAATGTCGCCAAATTAATAAAAAATGTCGCCAATTGATAAGAATAACGCTAAATTAATGAAAATGGCAACTAATTGAAGAAAATTCAATATTTTGGAAAGAACATAAGAATAATATATTTCTCCGTCTGTAACGCTTGGCGGAATTTTGGCGGAATATCGACAACTTGACGACTCTTTAATTGTTGCCAAATTGGTAAAACTGTCGCCAAATTGTAAAAAAATGTTATCAAATCGATAAAAATGTCGCCAAATTGATAAAAATGTCGCCAAAATGATAAAAATGATGGCAAATAGGATGCACTGTTTTGTAAATTTTTAATTCCGTCATATGATGGGCATACATTTTATTATATAAGTAATGCTCTTATATCATTAACTTAGCGATATTTAGCCTAACATAAAGGAAGATATCGTCAAAATTGCAAAAATGACGCCAAGTTAATGAAATGACGCCTAATTGATGAATTTATTATTAAAATATATAAATATATGTATTATTGAGGATGCTATCAATATTGATAATTGTTAAGTTAGAGTTACGTAACATATAAGTTAATTAGGTACGAAATAATTTTACATGTTGTCATCCAGAAAATCACCAAATGTACAATTCAACGATAAAAACACAGTACAGTGGATCTTATACATTATTTATTGACTGTAAAAGAAGTAAATTCATTGCAATATATAAGGAAAGTCATGTGTTGCCCACATCAGATTTTTTTTTGCATATCACAGATCTACGATAGTTTAATTTACTTGAAAACTTAAAAATTCATCGAAAAAAATGAACTTTATTCAAATGACGTCATCAAAATATAAATCGTCTGGTTCTCTATGTAAAAGCAGTGAATATTTCATTCATACACTTTTATTCAAGTCTGCAATGCTAAATAATTTGGAGTGAAAAAAATTCAGCAATTCTTATACAACGCGTCTTTACAATCACTTGTTTACATTCTATGTCCATTAAAATTAGGCTTCGTTGTAGAGATAATCAAAGTTTGATGATCATTTAAACTAAAAAATATTGTAATTGCGTTGGCGAGGAATATAGATGCACAAAAATTAAGCAAAAATTAAGCGGTTTTTGGACGGATGCAACACAAAATATAAATTTAAAAGAACTTAAAAAATCATGATTTTACTCTGGTAAAAAAGATGGATGCAATATTTTATCTTGAAGTGGGTCACGTGATCTCTTCGTATTATATGGCTGCAATTATTACTTTAGTTTTTATTTAAAGAATTATCGAACATACTTTGCTCAAATTTTTTATATTTTTTATGGGATAATTTGAATATTTCCTAAAACTTTCAAAGCAATTTGTGAATTTTATATTCCCTAAAAAAATGTTTGAAAAATTAGGTCCCATTGGGCTCAATGTATTTCATGTTCTCAACCTGGGTTCAATCCAAAACTAATTTGGTTATATTATTCGTTTACATTCCCATGTGTCCCACAGACCGTCTCAACCACGCACTAAAATTTCATTCTGATAAAGTAATTTTTACGACGTTTATCGTGCGACCGGACGGACAGACAGAATGAACAAAGTCATAAACACTTTTCAACTTTATTATTTTATAAATCTGATGTTAGAAGCACATGACTTCCCTATATTATGCAATGAATTTAATTCTTTGCAGTGAAAAAATGATGTATAAGATGCATGACACAACGTTTTTAATGCTGAACTGTACATTGTGCGTTTTTCCGGATGGCAACATGTAAAACTATTTCGAAGTACTTAATTCACTTATATTTCACGTAACTCTAAATACACAATTAGCAATATTGATAGCATCTGCAATAAACAATAGAGTCAATATATTAAAATATTTTAATATTTAATTAATCAATTTGGCTTCATTCTTAACACTTTACAACATAGTTGAAAAGTGTTTACGACTTTGTTCATTCTGACCTGTCCGTTCGCTCGATAACTGCTGTAAAAATGACTTTATCAAAATGAAATTTTAGTATGTTGTTGAAACGGTCTGTGGGGACATATGTGAATGTAAATGAATAATATCTCCCAATTAGTTTTGGATTGAACCTGAGTTGAAAAAATGTAATGAATTGAACCCTATGGTACCTAATTTTTCAAATATTTTTTAAGCGAATTTAAAATTCACAAATTGCTTCGAAAATTTTAGGGAATATTCAAATTATCCCATAAAATATTTAAAAAATACTTCAGAAAAATATGTTCGGTAGTTTTTAAAATAAAAATAAAAATATTATTTGCACCCATATTATATGAAAAGATCATGTGACCACCTTCAAAATAAAATATGCCATCCTTCTTGTGTCAAAATCGTGATTTTTAAAGTTCTTTTTAATTCATATTTAGTGTTGCATCCGTCCTAAAACCGCTTTACTTTTTTTTCTTCTGTGCATTTATATATACCGCGCCAACGCAATTACAACCCGATTTCGTGTGTACACGATATCAGCCATAAATATTAATCGGTTTTTACGAAACTTTATATCCAGTTTTCTTATTAAAAAATCTAGAACTAGATTTAGTTCCATAAAAATCGAGCGAAAATTTTGAATTTTATTTGAAAATTTTTATATTTTTTTACCATGCCGCATAGGACAAAATTTGACATAAAAATGCATAAAGGGGTCTATATAAGGCTCAATGATCATGATACTTTTTTTTTTCAATTACTGTTATGAAAAATAGCCTCGATACAATTTTTTTTTGTTCGTGATGTATTTAGCCCCTACCTAGGTGCAAGTCACTTACGGGGGGGGGGGGGATACGTTGTCAAGTATAGCACCAATCTCTAAGATTTTTTCAAGCCCTTTAAAGTAAAGGGTAACCCGATATAGTTGTAATAACTTAGATTAACAATACCGATTTTTCAAAAATATTTCTTGTTTTCCAAGTAAAAATGTTAATATAATAAAAGCATATAAATATCCAGTACCATTAGGACGTAAAATATACAACTAGAATCTTTTTTCAAAACAGTTGAACAATTCTGTATCTTGTTCATGTAATGAATCTTGCTATCTTCCCTTTATTGACCAACATCATGGGCATGTAATCACCGGAAATCACAATTTAATTCAGTAACCTAATCTCAAACAATTTCTCAGCTATGGATCTAAATACAGACTACCACTACTATATAATAAAGAGAAAATAATACATGCTTTTGACATTGATATAGATAAATATATATATATAAAATATCAGGTAAATATCACTGCCCTTTTGAAGCCTTTAAGAGCTGGCATGTGCAAGTCACCTGGCATGTAAAACAATTGATTCAACAATTTCCTATACCAAAATATACACATAAATACCAAGACATCTTTAAAGAGATCAAGTTACTACAAGACAAATTTGTAATCACTTATGTTGATAAGGCATCAAGTTATTATGCGTTTATTTGCAAAAAAATTTATTTGGACGAGCTCAAACTGCACAGACAACTCCATACCTCAATTTCATTAACTCCTATAAGCTCTAATATCACTATTATAAGTAAACAAACTATTGCTTATTACAAACTTCTTAAACAAAAATACAATCTTAATTTTCCTTACCTGATACTCATACCTAAATTCCATAAATCAATTTCTTTTAGAACTGTTACTATAGGATTTAATTCATACACCAATGCTACTGACAAACATCTTCTAATTGTACTAAATCAAATTTATGATCATTTTACTACACAATAAACACATATAATCAAAAATAGTTTAGAACTGATTAATAACCTAAAACAACTACCTTAATACATGATATTAAAACTTTCGATTTTAAAGACCTCTTTAATAACATTGATATTAATGATCTGTATAAAGTCATACTAAATTTATATAAACAATTCAGTCAATCAAAAAACATCTCTTTTCAAAATTTAAAACATTATTCAAATTAATTCTGTACAAACAGTATATATCTCAAAGAAATTGCATATACAAATTAAATAAGGGAATAATACCACAGGGAGGAATATCATACACAATACTGGCCAATCTTTATCTACATTTTTACGAAATTCAGTACACTTTCAATAGTCATATCATGTACAGATTTATTGATGATCTAATTATTATTGGAATTACTAATGAAGTACCTATATTAAACTTTAATTTTTATCCATCTAATCTACAATTAATTGAAAATGTATATACATCAAACTGGACCAATTATCTAGACGTTAGTTTAAAAATTCAAGATGCAGACACATTAAAATTTAAAATTTACGATAAAACAGAAACTTGTAACTTTAAAGTAAATAAACTTCAACATTATTCAACCAATCTTTCAAAATCAGTATTTAAAAATATTATTAATAACCAGTTATTAAGAATAAAAATCTGATGTGTGGGCAACACATGACTTTCTTTATATAATGCAATGAATTTACTACTTTTACAGATAAAACAAGAAAGATCAATCATGCATAAGCATTGATTATGAAACACTTTCCAACTGAAATTTAATTTCATTTAAAAATTTCTAAAATGTGATTCATTCAGTGGTAATATATTTTACATTATCACAGTACTACAGTAATTTATTATACTTAAATATTTAAAACTGTATCGAAATATAAATCATCTGATTCTTTATGCAAAATCAATGAATATTTCATTCATATAACTTGTATTCCAGACTCCAGAGCTAAATAATTTTGTGTCAAAAAAATTCAGCAATTCTTATGTAATTCATCTTACAATCGCTTGAGATATTTGCATTCTGCATATGTTAAAATTAGGCTTCCTTGAAGAAATAATAAAAGTTTAGGGATCATTTAAAATCACAACTATTGTAATTGCATAGGCACGGAATTTAGATACACAGATAATACACAGATAATATATATGTGTATGTGTATGTACTCAAAGTATTGGAATCGTGCCGAAGATCGGAACTCGAATTTTCAAAGGATCTACACGTTTTGGGACTTCTAGAACACGAAAAAACTACTTTTAGGAAGACGTCTGTGTGTGTAAGGGTGTATCTGTGTATATTTCTGTGTGTCTGTGTGGATATTACATCCACTCTAATTGAAAAACTAATGGACCGAATTTCATACAATTTGGTAGGTATGTTTTTTGTGGGAAATCCTGATGTTCATTAGATTATAGTACGATTCGTAATAAAAGAATCTGCCTTCTTTGCGAAATAGCCGCAGAAATTGCCTTTATCCACTCTAGCTAAAAACTAATGAACCAAATTTAACAAAATTTGGAGTGTAATATTTCAATAACCTACAAGTGATTTATATACCAAATTTAACAAAATTTTGTATATAAATCATTTGTAGGTTATTCTACTACGATTCGGGAAAAAGGAACGGGCTATTTTTGCGAAATGGCCAGCAAAAATCGTTATATATAAAAAAAATCTGATGTGGGCAACACATCACTTTCCTTATATAATGTAATGAATTTACTACTTTTACAGTAAAAAAATAGGTTTTTCTTATAGTAGATACTAATATTCTTTCCAAGATATTGAATTTTCGACAATTAGTCGTCATTATCATTGATTTAGCATCATTTTTATCCATTTGGCGAGATTGTCATTAATTTGGCAACATCTCAAAAAAGTCGCCAAGTTGGCGACATTCCGCCAAATTCGTCGCCAAAATCTCGCCAAGCGTTATGCACTAAGAAAAAAGTTATTCTTACAGCAGATAAATGACTATTGGCGTTTAAATACAAAAGTATTATTCAAAGTATATTTTTTCATGAATGGAACAAGCTAGATCCACGAGAATGATGTCACTCAATTTATCGCATGGTATTACATATAAAAAGTGAACATGTTTCTCAATAGGAATTTTTTTTTATGTGACTTTTTCATAATTTTTTTGAAAAATTTATTTGAAAAATGTACAATATCTCGAGAATGGTTCATGTTAGCGTTCTAAAATTTATGCCAATCGTTTTCTAATGAAAAATTACATAAGAAATGTCTATTTGCGTAACTTTATTAGCGGTTTTGATTTTTTCACGATTTTTTCAAAATTTTATTCGAAAATTTAGGGGGATTCTGAACATTCGATTACGTATAAAAACAATAGGCTTCCAGTGTTTACGGATTGTGATTTTTGTACCAAATTTGGTTCGAATCGGTCCATTCGTTCGTCAGTTATCGTCTCCACAGTCTCACTGACACACACACACACACACACACACACATACTTTCACACACACACACACACACACACATACACACACACACACACACACAGACATCACTTCAAAAATGTTTGATTCGTGATCAGGGCTGCTTGAAACGTGCTCTCCCGTCGAAAACTCGAATTCGAATTTTCGACCCCGTCACAATACTTTCCTTATACATTATGTATATAAGGAAAGTAATAAAAGACTACGTGTGCTCAATTATATCAATTAAATTCCTATTTTATATGTGATTTTTGACAACAAAAGGAATAAGACTAACCCCATTACTCCAGGACTAGCCGTTCTTGAGATATTCTAGTTTTTTCGCGTTTTCGCTACGCCATCTTTGACAATAAGTCCAGCTATCAAATGAGAACCAAATTTAAGTTTAACGTGTAAATTCAATGTCATTTAAAATACTTATGTTGTGCAGATAAACTGAAATTATCATTGAATAAATAAAGAGAACGAATATGAGTCTGCAGTGAAATACATGTGCTGTCCACATCAGAATTTTTAACAATATTACACCAATGATTTATAGAAGTGAACGGGGATTATTTTCAGGCCATTTCGAAAAAAATGTATGATCTATATTTAAAGATCCATCAAATTTTTGTCGAATAAAATGTTCAACAAATTTAAGCTGTGTACCAAATTTTAACTCTCTAGGACGTAGGTAAGTGCATTTAAAATGCCATCAATTAAATTGATCATGAAGAGTTATATAAAATTTAAAAAAAATGAAAAATTGTTATCTACCAAATTTATTTTAAAATATGAAGCCACTCCCATATGCAAAACGTTTAAACAAATGGAGAGATATTTATTATATAATATCTCTCTATTTTCTTTCTGGAAGATATCCCAAAGTCAGAATTTAATTGAATTTGTTTTTTTCCCTATATAAAATAATTTTTTTAATTAAAAAACTACTTAACATATTTTACTGAATTTTTTTTTATATATTCTATGGGATAATGTGAATATTTCCTAAAAATTTCGAAGCAATTCGTGAATTTTAAATTTACTTAAAAAATGTTTGAAAAATTAGGTCCCATAGGGTTCAATGTATTTCATTTTTTCAACCCGGGTTCAATAAAAAACTAATTGGGTGATATTATTTATTTATATTCCCATAGGTCCTACAGACCGTCTGAACAGCATACTAAAATTTCATTTTGATAAACTCATTTTTACGGTAGTTATCGTGCTAACGGACAGACAGACAGACAGACAGACAGACAGAATGAACAAAGTCATAAACACTTTTCAACTTTGTTGTAAAGTGTTAAAAATGGTATTCTTATAGTAGATACTTATATTCTTTCCAAAATATTGAATTTTCTTCAATTAGTCGTCATTTTCATTGATTTAGCGTCCTTTTTATCAATTTGGCAAGATTTTTGTTAATTTGGCAACAATTAAAAATGTCGCCAAGTTGGCGACATTCCGCCAAATTGGTCGCCAAAATATGGCCAAACGTTATGGACGGAGAAATAAGTTATTCTTACAGCAGATAAATGACTATTGGCGTTCAATTACAAAAGTATTACTCAAAGTATCTTTTTTCATGAATGCAACGAGCTAGATCCACGAGAATGATGTCACCAAATTTATGGCATGGTATTACATATGAAAAGTGAACATGTTTCTCAATAGGAAATATTTTTCTTTTTTTTATATCACTTTTTGATAATTTTTTTGAAAAATGTGCAATATCTCGAGAACGGTTCATCTTAGCGTTCTAAAATTTATGTCTATCGTTTTCTAATGAAACATTACATAAGAAATGTCTGTTTGCGTAACTTTATTAGCGGTTTTGATTTTTTGACGATTTTTTCAAAATTTCACTCGAAAATTTAAGGGTTTCTGAGCATTCGATTGCGTATAAAAACAATAGGCTTCCAGTATTTACGGATTGTGATTTTTGTACCAAATTTCGTTCGAATCTGTCCATACGTTCGTCTGTTATCGTCTCCACAGACTCACTGACACACACACACACACACACACACACATACTTTCACACACATACAGACATCACTTCAAAAATGTTTGATTCGTGATCAGGAATGCTTGAAACGTGCTCTCCCGTCGAAAACTCGAATGTGAATTTTCGACCCCGTCACAATACTTTCCTTATATATGTATATAAGGAAAGTAAAAATGTTAAGTACGCCATGTAACTACAAAAGAACATATTTTTAAATTCATATACACCACTATCCAAAATACCTACCTGCAAAACCTTATTACTTTCCTTATATACATAATGTATAAGGAAAGTATTGTGACGGGGTCGAAAATTCGAATTCGAATTTTTCGACGGGAGAGCACGTTTCAAGCATCCCTGATCACGAATCAAAAATTTTTGAAGTGATGTCTGTGTGTGTGTGTGTGTCAGTGAGACTGTGGACAAGATATCTCACGAACAAATGGAGCGATTCGAATGAAATTTGGTACAAAAATCACAATCCGTGAATGCTGGAAGCCTATTGTTTTTAAACGCAATCGAATGTTCAGAACACCCTAAATTTTCGAGTGAAATTTTGAAAAAATCATCAAAAAATCAAAACCTTTAATAATGTTACGCAAATAGACATTTCTTATGTAATTTTTCCTTAGAGAACGATTGACATAAACTTTAGAACGCTAGCATGAACCGTTCTCGAGACATTGCACATTTTTCAAATAAATTTTTCAAAAAATCCCATAAATTAAAAAAAAAATATCTGTAGAGAAACATGTTCACTTTTCATATAAAATATCATGCGATAAATTTGGTGACATCAATCTCGTGTATATAGCTCGTTCCATTCATGAGAAAAGATACTCTGAGTAATACTTTTGTATTTGAATGCCAATAGTCATTTATCTGCTATAAGAATAACTTATTTCTCCGTCCATAAAGCTTGGCGAGAATTTGGCGGAATGTCGCCAACTTGGCGACTTTTTGAAATGTTGCCAAATTAACGAAAATCTCGCAAAATGGATAAAATGACGCAAAATCAATGAAAATGACGACTAATTGAAGAAAATTCAATATCTTGGAAATAATATAAGTATCTATTATAAGAAAAACCTATTTTTTTATTGTAAAAGTAGTAAATTCAATGCATTATATAAGGAAAGTCATGTGTTGCCCACATCAGATTTTTTATGTATAATATGATGCGATAAATATGTTAAGATCATTTTCATGGATTTAATTGGTTCCAGATTTAATTGGTTCCAGGTTATTGAGAGAAGATACGTAGTGATAGTTTTGTATTTTGAAGCCTAAGTGTTCGCAAATAGTCATTTATATAATAAGAAAAGCTCTTCTTCCCGTTTTTCTGTAACGTATGGCAATAAATTTGGTGAACTTGGTTTCATTCAGCGAAATATCGTCAACGTGCGGATATTTCGTTTCAGATGGACGAACAAATGCTTAAAATTTCAAAAATGACCCTAAATTAACGAAAGTAACTCCCAAATTGATGAATTAATGTAATCAATTTTAGCACCCCTTTGAAAATGTTCTGCATACTCACCATGTTCTTATACATCCTTTTTTACCGTGGAAAAAGTAAATTCATTGCATTATGTAGGGAAAGTTATGTGCTGCCTACAATTATTACTTTCCTTATGTACATAGTATAACGTATGAGGAAAGTATTATGACGGGGTCGAAAATTCTTATTTGAGTTTTCGACGGGAGAGCACGTTTCAAGCATCCCTGATCACGAATCGAACATTTTGAGGTGATTATTCTGTGTGTGTGAAAGTATGTGTGTGTCAGTGACTCTGTGGAGACGATATCTCATGAACTAATGGAGCGATTGGAAGGAAATTTGGTACAAAAATTTCAATCCGTGAATACTGGAAGCCTATTGTCTTTAAACACAATCCTATGTTCAGAACCTCCCTAAATTTTCAAATGAAATTTTGAAAAATCATCAAAAAATTAAAACCTTTAATAAAGTTGCGCAAATATACATTTCTTATGTAATTTTTCCTTAAACGATTGACATAAACTTTAGTACGCTAGCCTGAACCGTTCTCGAGATATTGCACATTTTTCAAATGCATTTATCAATAAATCCCATAAATAAAAAAAAAGTTTAACTGTTGAGAAACATGTTCACTTTTCATATGTAATTTCATGCCATAAATTTGGGGACATGATTCTCTTGGATCTAGCTCGTTCCATTCATGCGAAAAGATACTTTGAGTAATACTTTTGTATTTTAAACGCCAATTGTCATTTATCTTCTATAAGAATAATTTATTTCTCCTTCCATAAACGCTTGGCGAGATTTTGGCGACGAATTTGTTGGGATGTCGCCACTTGGCGACTTTTTAATTGTTGCTAAAATAACGAAAAACTCGCCAAATGGATAAAAATGTCGCTAAATCAATGAAAATGACGACTCATTGACGAAAATTGAATATCTTGGAAAGAATATAAATATCTACTATAAAAATAATCTATTTTTTTTTTACTGTAAAAGTAGTAAATTCATTGCATTATATAAGGAAAGTCATGTACTGCCCACTTCAATTTTTTTTTTAAATTTGGGTTGTACGTTTCTAATACTGTAACTTCACACCCTCCGTTCACCACATGAAATGAAATGCATTTCTTTATCCTGTATACAAATAAATTCTAGTTTTATTTTATGATAAATACGTATAAGGACTTTGCCATTCAGATTCCCAAGCGCATTGACAGATTTCGATGGAGGATTTGCATTCCTCAAGACGGCGGATCCGAGTTCTTATTTGCATCGAAATTGCTTTAGGAAGCGAAATAAGAATCCATGCAGATTGGAGGACATTTGAGGAACACTTGAATAATGCATTTTAGGAAATATTTCGCTCGTCATATTTATGTTTTTCATTTTTTTACTTTATTTATATACATAGTATAATGTATAAGGAAAGTATTGTGACGGGATCAAAAATTCGAATTCGAGTTTTCGAAGGGAAAGTACATTTCAAGCATCTGTGAACGCGAATCGAACGTCTTTGAGGTGATGTCTGTGTGCGTGTGCGTGTGCGTGAGTTTATGGAGACGATATCTCACGAACGATTGGAGCGATTCGAACGAAATTTGGTACAAGAATTACAATCTGTGAACAGTGGAACCCTATTGTTTTTAAAAACAATAGAATGTTTAGAATATTCCAAAACTTTCGAATGAGATATTGAAAAAATCGTCAATAAATCAAAACCTTCAATAAAGTTACGCAAAAAATTATTTCTTATGTAATTTTTTATTACGAAACTGTTAACACAATAATTAGAACGCTAGTATGAACCGTTCTCGAGATATTTCACATTTTTCGAATAAATTTATCAAAAAATCATATAAAATAAAAAAAAATATTCTGAAGTATGTACACTTTTCGTATGTAATATTATGCGATAAATTTGTTAATATCATTCACGTGGATCTAGCACGTTCTATTCACGAGAGAAGATACTTCGGGTACTAGTTCTTTATTTGGAGGCCAATAGTCATTTACCTACTATAAGAATAACCTATTTCTCGTGTATTGCGTTTGGAGAAATTTCAGCGACAAGTTTGGCAAAATATCGCCAACTTGGTGACTTTTTTTAAAATGTTGTCATATTGACGAAGATGTCTATAAATTGGTAAACATGATGCTAAACCAATGAAAACGACTACAAATTGATGAAAATTCATTATCTTGGAAAGAACATAAGAATGGACTATAAAAATAACGCATTTCTCCGTCCTTAAATCCATCCGTCCGTCCGTCCGTAACGCTAGACAAGAATTTTGACAGGATGTCGCCAACTTAGCAACATTTTAAATATTACCAAAGTGAGGAAAATTTCGCCAAATTGAAAAAAATGTCGCCAAATTGATAAAAATGACACCAAATGGGACATAATGGTTTGCAAATTTTGAATTTCGTCATATGACGGGCATATCTACTAGTACATAAAAAATGCTCTTCTCTCCGTTTGTTTGTGATACTTGGCGGTACATTTGGAGCACTTGGCGAATAATTTAGCGGGATATCGTCATCCTGGTGATATTTCGCTTCAGATTGATGAAAATATAGCCAAAAGTTAATGAAAATGACGCCTAATCGATAAATTGATTATTAAAATATTTTGATATATGGACTATATTGCTTACTGAGGACGCTACGACATTAATAATTGTTAATTTAGCCTACGGGGTACATTGAAATGGTCATTCGGAAAAGCGCCAAATGTACAATTCAACGTTATAAACAATGTGCAGTGGAACTTTTCATCATTATTTCACTGTAAAAGACGGAAATGCATTGCATTCTATAAGGAAAGTCATATGCTGCCCGCATCAGATTTTTTTTTAATTTCAAATTTGTATTTAAACCTGCCAAAGACGGGAACAGGCCCTCTTAAAGAAATAAATTGTAACATTTGTTTCAATACTTTTTATTTTCTTATACTACGTTGTAAAACATTTGCAAGCATGTTACTGAATGTTTTAGGGAATTAGCTGCCCGTAATGGGGAGTGAGGTTCCTGTTAGTTATGGCAATATATATATACACTCTATAACAAAAAAATCGACGCACCAAGAAAGATTTGTCCGATTGTGATAAAAATTGGTGGATGAGAAGAACATACATAGAAAAAGAAACGATTAAAATTTCAGAACAATTTAATTATTTAGAGTTTGATTGTATACAAAGGGATGAAGTCAATAAGGCGTTGGTCCACCTCTGGCCTGGATGCAAGATGTCACCCGGCGTGACATAGACTGATAAATTTCACGGATGGTGTCCTGCGGAATGTCTTGCCAAATTGTCTCCAACTGACGGCCAAAATCGTTAACATTCCTGGATGGTTGCAATCGCCTTCCCATAACGTCCCAAATGTGCTCTATGGGAGATAGATCAGGATACCTAGCTGGCAAGGAAGTGTTGGGCAAGTAAATACCCGCGATATAACTTTTTTTTGTTCGTGACGTCATTAGTCCCCCTCGGGAGGCAAGTTACCCCACCCACGGGGATACATTGTCAAGTGTTGTATCAATCAAAAGTTTTATTCGAACCCTTTAAAGTGAAGTTTAACCCCTTAACGTGATGGGTAAGTTGATCTCTATCTCCCGACAATATCTACTTCATTAAGGGTTTATATGATACATAAATATTAAGTCTTTCCCAATAACGCGCCTTTTTCTTTCACATTTATTTTATTATTCCAAATTCCTATATCATGCCCAACACATATTGCAACTACATTACATTCTATCCCACGCCACTAATATTAACAAGTCTGCAGACACTTCATCGTTTCCTCGATCATACCATATATGGTCACTAAACTTAACACTATGTAAACGTTCTCATTACAACTGTATTCCCAATCACGCGTTTAAAGCCTAAACCGCTAAGATAGCAGTCGCATGCCTCATATATTCCCTCCCCCTCTGATGAAAATATATTTTGCATTTGTGAAGAACTACGAAGACGGCACTCAGATTTGGTGAGAACTAACTAGTCGACGACCAGGAGTCGTCCAGAACGTGTAATTATATTTATTTCTAGTGACATTGAATAAAATATATTTTTATAACTTAAATTGTATCTTTCTTGGACTATTCAAGTCAAATATTACATTATTTTAGTCGACAGGATATGTGCCGTGCTGTGGGAAATACATTAAAAACTTATTTGAATCATCGATGAATCTGAGAGAATAAATGAAAAAGAAACTTTCATCTCGAAATGCATTGCCCTTGGCGACCGTTGGAGAAGACATTCGCAAGGCGAATTTTCGTGCTGACTTAGCAAAAGGACGGGTGACCTACTTTCGCCTTGATTAGAGCGCGGCTGAAAAAAGAAGAGAGAACGTTCTCAGAGTAATTGGAAGCAGCGAAAAACGAACTGTATATTTTAAGGAGTGTAGTTTAGAGATTAAGAATTGAAAGTCATGGATCAATCTACGATGACCGAGAATACACGATATGCCCGTCCTACAAGAGTTTGATAAAATTGGAGAGCGCTCTTTCGAAGGAAAGACAAGGATATCTTGCCCAAAATTCCAAATAGAAGGAAAGATGGATATTAAGACGTGGATCAATTTTTTAACTTACAATGTAGAAAACAGAACATGACCGAAGGAGAAAAACTAGAACGCCTATCAGATTACCTTGATGAAGAAACTTAAATTTTCTTCATAAATCAATATATTGAAATCCCGGACCGGACTCAAGTAGAAAAAATGCTAGTAGAACATTTTCAGAGGGATATTGATTCTTTCGAGGATTTTATCGATATTAAACTATAAAAAGCCGAAAATTTATAAAACAATTATAAAGTAAATGTAGATACGGGAAGAAAACTTAGACTTACAGAAAAAATTATTACAGAGGCCTTGACAACGGGATTACCCGCTGAATGGCAAAAACTATTTTGTGTTAATGATTTGGAGTCGCCACAAGAGTGGGAGCATCTTGCCGGTAAACTACAAAGGATAATGAAGGACACAGAAATTCATCACAAACCACAAAGATCCCAGGTTCCAGCGTACCCACCATGAAGAACATGGAATCTAGAAAGAAATTGACCTCCCCTACAAATACAAAGACCATGGAGACCTCCTAATGTTCCGAATTGGCAGCCACAGTCATTCCGCCAATCGGAGTTCCGACCTAGGTGGACGATACCTCGAGAACAGTTGCAGCGATCTCATCGGCAGTATGGACCTCACACAAATAATTAGTGAAGTATGCCTAAGATTCCCATAGGTATGGGAAACAGAAAACGGTATCTAGGAATTGTGGATACCGGGAGTAACGTGTCCGTTATTCCCGCAACTCAACTAAAAATTTCAGAGTTAAAATCATCGAACAAAGTCCCAAGATTGAAGTACAACAAACAGGAGCCTCCCAGGCGGTGATGTGGATAGCGTCGTCGGCTGTTGTCCGGTAGGCTCGGGTTCGAATCCCGAGTAAGGCATGGTTGTATATCGATGTAAAGTCAGTCTTCCGTCTACTGGGTCCTCATCTACAATGTGAAACTGCACCCCCTTTGACCTTCGTCAGTGATGCTTGTCCGTAATAAACTTTGTTCTCTTGTATTGTCTTGTTCGTTCTTTCCTGTGTCACTGGTTCTGTGTCGGCTATGATTCGATTACAGGAGGTCATCAGAAACAACAACAACAGCAAACAGGAGGCAAGGTAGGCGTTAAAAAAGTTGTGGAAAATTCTACAACTATAGGAAAATTACCACATAATTTAACTTTTTTGACACTACTATTAAATATATTTTATTATCAGGAGCTTATTGTAAGTTCTTTAAATTATATTTGAATTTCCACAATTTAAAGTTTATCAATTCTATCGGGACATATCGTATAGAGACTCATTCCCGGAAAATAGCTCTTCCTATCATGTTAATATTAAAAATAGTAGTGAAAAAATTGTAGAAAATAATTTCACAGGGTTAAACAATGAAGAGAATGAAAAATTACAGAAATTATTAGTCAGTGTAAATAACATTTTTTCAAGAGTTAGTATGATGTGGGATGAATCCGATGACCATTTGTGCATCTCCCAAAGATAATGCAGAAATAAAAAAACAACTAGATGAATTACTTAAGGCTGGATTTATAGAACCTTTCCATAGTGCTAATTCATCACCAGTAACTTTGGCATATAAACGAGATGAAAATTCCAGAACGAGATTATGTTGTGACTATAGAAAAATCAAGGATATTAGTAAGACCGATAAAGAACCCATAGCTAGAATTGATGCTGTATTAGACCAATTAACTAATGCCAAACTATTTTTTACAATTGATTTAACCTCAGGATACTGGCACATAGCTCCTAATGAAAATGACTCAGAAAAATTAGCCTTCACCACAAATTTTGGTTTGTATAAATGGACTCGTCTTCCCTTTGGCTGGAGAAACTCTCCTGTATTTTCCACTAGCCGCCTTTGGCGACCAGCCTGTTCGCTACTCTTGAAAATTCTGACCGTGGAAAATTCCGACCGTGGCAAACTCGTTGGCGTGACCTACCAGAAAGGTGCAAGGTAACTGTTTGGACGGCCAAGAAGTGCCACCCAATTTAGACCGGAACCCAGTGGGGGAAACATCCACAGGGACCGTACCCTCCTTCCCCTACCACTAACCTCTCGGAAGGACTTACGGTCCCACATGTTTAACGTAATCGTACTCCGCGTGAACACGGCTGCAGTTTTGGCAGTGGCGGGAATCGAACCCGGGCCTACCGAGTGAAATTCCCGCGCGCTAACCACTGGGCTACCGCGCCCTTCGCGACATTCTCCATAACTTTCTTTTTATTCGGCCAATTTAGACTGGAATCCTGTGGGGGAGGCATCCACAGGGACCGTACCATCCTTCCCCTACCACCAACCTCTCGGAAGGACTTAGGCCGGATTCATACTGACGCGTTCGTCCGTTGCGTTGGCTATCCGTCAGAGGAGCAACGCAGCGCATTGATTCAAACTAATCCGTCAACGCATGGAGTTCTCGAGCACAAGGGATTTTCCTCTTTTTCCACGCTGTATGAGGCGATGGGGGTGCAAATGGTGTGGGAAAGAGGAAATATTTGTGCGGCTCAACTTGATTGGTTAGGATTTGTTTACTATTTGACAGCAGCTGTTCAATTGATTTTCATATTGTTCTATGATAATATATTCATATTGAGGTCTGGTCAATTAGCGCAGGCCCGATTTGTCCCGTGAGTCGGGTCGGGCTCAGTATTTAAAAAGTCGGGCTGGGCGTATTTAAATTTGAAAAACATTTAAGTGAATTTTAATAGAGTGCATGAGATTATTGTGTTGAATTTAACTATATGTAAATATAAATGTTTGAAAAACTTTTATCTTAGTTCTTTGTACAAACACATTTGAATAAAAAGCATTTCGGCCGTGACTTAATGGTCCTCGTGACTTAATGGTCCTCAAACTTTTTGGAGGGCTTCGTATTTCAGTTCCCCTTGTGAATATTTCATGTCTTCTCCAGCTTAAATAAATTACTGGAAGTATCGGGCTTGCCGTTCGAGTGGTGTCCGCTCCCCCGGGCCGGGTGAAGGATACAATCTCATATTTTCTGGGATATGGCCATATCCCAGCATATATGTAAATCTGTTTCTTCAAATTCTCTATTTAGGGATTTTTCAAATGAAATCCTATTTTGGTAAATTCTTGAATTGAGCTTATTTGTATTTACCGTGTATTTTTGACCACAATTCTCGTTTAATATATTTATGAGATTATTTATTTGTGGAAGTCTCTCTCCTCCAATAATGCAAAAATCTTAATTATTTAGTAATTTCGAAATACACCAATTTACCAACAATTGAGGATTGATATATTAGCATCTATTGCATCTTCAGAATAAATTTAAATAAACAGCCTTGGGTTTATATATATATAATTGTAAAAATAAAATCTTTTGAATTTCCATTCATTTTCTTATAAAAGAACTTAGATTTTTAATAGTATGTTGGCTGTGAAAAATCACCTAGTTTATGAGATCTTTACCAGATATGTTACATTTTTAGAAGTAAAGTTGAACAATATTTACCTTAAATATAAATGTTATTTTGCTTTCCAGATGTTATAATTTTTGGCTAATAGACTTCATGAACCTTATGCACTACTCCGGGGTTTTAGTGCATATGTTAGTAGATTTACCATTTTGCAAATTTGGGTTGCTTCTTAATGACAATTTCGTGCCCATTCTGCTATGCATATTTTTTTTACATTATATTTTGTGTCTTTTGTATATTCATCAGTGTTTGTTAAAGTATTGTTTGGCTACCAAGGTATTACTATTTACAAAATACCTAGACTTTCTTGGTATTTTAAGTTTTACTACTTAGATGGTGACAAGTATTATCCAAACACAAATTTAATCTACTTTTTTAAGCAGTAAATTAATTTCATATCTAATCCAACTTAAGCTAATCCTGTTTTCTGATGTGGAACAATCAAATATTAACATGATTTAGCTTTAACTGACTTCACAATTATATTCTGCAACTGTCAGCAAATATTGAAATAGACAAATATGATTAATAAACAACTGACTCATAGTTAATGAGAATAGTGCTAAAAAATTATTAAACCAGAGGTCAGCATTTTGTGTGAAGTATAAATATAATCTGACAAGACAAATGCTTATTTCTCTCACATAAACCAATGCTCTTCCTAGCTAATATCTTCAATAAAACAATGCACATTACTACAAATTCTTTTCACTTCTTATCATTATTCGATCTTTGAAATATTAAATTGCTTTAACAGATTAAATTTGGTAAGCTGAAGTTTATGGAAGAAGAAATTGACATTTTAAAAAGATTGCAGTAACTTCTTTCTTATAATATATATTTTTACCTAACATATTCGTCAAAGTAAAAAGAAAGAAATCTGAGTGATAAAAATTGCCAAAAAAGCACCATTAAGCTTTCCGATATATTTTAGCAGTAAAATCAGCTTACCTTTATAAATAAAACTATTTTCCCATAATATTGGAACTTTTAACATTTCCACTTGCATTTATAATTTTTCTTTTTTTTCTATTTTTTTAATCAGTTTAGAATGCTTTCAGGCCAACAACTTTATAATACCAGCCAATAGCAAAAATGTTTGATAACCTCACTCAATTTCAAGTAGGATTTTACGGAGTATTTCACATTACTTCATGGAGAATACAATATAGATAAAAGGAATAATCCACATTGTCGTGTATTTTAAAATTATGTTGGTTTGAGAGCAATCAAAACAGGCTTGTTGAAAACCCAGACTAGCCAAGAGCATATAGCAGCTGGTAACAAGCTGTTTGTTGCAATATCAATATATATATATATATATATAGTTTAATTAAATAAATAGTATTTATAAATATAAATGAAATTCACATCATTGATTGTACAGCTCCATCAGGCCATCTTATAGGTTTTCTCAGTAGTTCCTCTTTGTGGCTACTTCGCCAGTTTTGTTTTTCACATCGACATCAAACCATCAAAATAATATGCAAATTATATTTAACAATAAAAAAAAATTAATCCAATTGGACTTCCAGAATTAACATTTAGTTAAAAAAATAAAATGTGCTCATTTTGTTAGAATTTGAGTTGTGATAATTTTTACATTTAAAATTTCAAAGCTGAGTTCAGTAGTTGACATGCTCACAAAAACACATTTTGATTTTATTAATATGATTTTAATAATGCTTTTTCAACTTTCAAACCTGTAATGTTATATTTTTTACATCAATATAATAAAACTAGCTTATAACCATTGAAAATCAATGATGCAAGATGTGCTTGTATAAATTTTTTCAGATATTGTTTTTACTTCCACTCAAACCAGAAAAATACTGAATAATGAAAAAAGAAAATGAAGAAATGAATTATCATTAAAGGAGAAAAATAATTATTTTTTATTAATGCATTAACATTAATTGAATGGAAATGAAGAACAGATGTTTCTTATAATAAATCTAATAGAATATTTCAGTATATTTAGTATTTCCACATATTTAGTAATTTTTTTTTTTAGCAAATTAACCGAAATCCACATTTGAATCTAAACTAAAATCCAATATAACTAACTGCGAATCCAGTTTTGAAAACATATCTGAATTAGAATTCCAAATTTGTTGATCAACTGCCCATTGCTAAAATATTGCTAAAATATTTTATTATTATTCAGTATATTCAGTATTTCCACATATTTAGTTAATTTTTTTTTTTTAGCAAATTAACCGAAATCCACATTTGAATCTAAACTGAAATCCAATATAACTAACTGCGAATCCAGTTTTGAAAACATATCTGAATTAGAATTCCAAATTTGTTGATCAACTGCCCATTGCTAAAATATTTTCCCTCTATACAGAAAAGTGTTGAACTTATTGGGTCTTACAGCAGTCTGATAAATATTTTTATCATAGAGATATTTCTTCGTTTATGTGTAACCATATTAGTTTCCATATTTTAAATATCTGCAAGCCCTTTTAGTTAGGTGACAGTTTGCTTACAACAATGGTAATATGAATAGCCATTGTTATAAGATAGTTAAAAACGAGTCTAATATTCAGCTTCGCTTCTACAGAGAACATTTTAATAAGAACAGTGAAGCTGAATATTGGACTTGTCTTATTCAATATTTTTCACCAGACAGAACACATATTGGGGCCAGCACACCCCTCCGAAAAAATTTGCATCATAATTACTCATGTACCCTTTTGGAGTAAGAACTAAATACTTACGATATTTTTGTTCCAACATTAAATCCCAATGGATAAATTCAAAACATACTAATTAACAATAAAATCAAATACATAAATTTAATTTGTTTATTTTTCAGAAGTATACAGATAAAATTTTTAGATATAAGAAATAAAATATTTTATAACAGATTATGTTCAACAAATATGAATATTTTTTTAAAACAAAACTAGATCCAGTCAAACTTTCTTTAACTTTTCTAGTCCATACTTGAATTCAGAAAAACCTGTAAAAAATAAAATGTATAGTTTTAAAGAAATATCATTTTCAACTATTTTACAAAATTAAATGAATAGAATATCAACAAAGGCCTGACATAAATCACACATGGGCAACCCATGTCTTCATTTGTTTTTTGTTGTGAATACTTTTTTTTTAACTTTAAAATTCTATTTGAAATTTCTGCATTTGGATTAATGTATACCATAAAGCAGTAGATTTTGATCATAAAAGTGAGGCTTTCAATTCTATCGTTAGTCGTACCTGATAAAAAAAAGTAACCACTGGCTGTCAGCTAGTTATACAAAAATGCAATTTTCTACAACCAAATATGACTTTTATACAGGAGAAGCAGATTGAAAATAGTGTAGCTATCTTAGCTTATATGAAACATTTTCAAAAAATAATATTTCATGGACAATGAAAATGCTTCTAAAATATTGGAATGATATGAAGCTTTAACTTTAGTGCCAACAAGTTGCTAAATCTTAATCCCCATTAGCATGGCATATTTCACATGTCATGTTTCTATATATATAATGGTCATTAGCCATTCTTCCTTTTATGCAATATTTTCATCATATGTTTACAAACTGATCATTGGGAACACTCAGGGCTGTGCAGTCGGAGTTAGTAAAAATATACCGACTCTGACTCATAAATTAAACTATATAAAAGTAATTTTATCTTGGAATACTAAATTCTTTCATTAGTTAAAATAGTTTTAAAAAATCATTAAATGTTTACCAATTAAAAAACTAATGAATTGAAAAATTAAAAATTGTTATCTATAACAGTCACTATTTTAGCAATAACTTTTATAAACAAATAATATGTGAGCACTATTTTATCTAGATATAAGTTGCTATACTACACTACCTAAAAATAAAATGTGACCTATGCAAACTAAATACATGCACCCACTATTCAGGGGAATAGGCTGTGCTAACAAAGAAAATATTAAAATGCAGCTTATGCATATTAAAAATATATGCCTGCTACAGTGTGGCATGTGCTACTACTTGGCATCATAGCCTGCTTATGTCCTAAATAAACACCTTCTGCGTGGGCAATAAATGTACTTGATATGTTGATGCATACTGTGGTGGTGTCCCAAGCTAGCAGTAACTTTTTAAGACAAATGGGTTATGTATTACATGTGCAATATATGAATCATATTAAAATTGGTCCTACAATGAATGCAGTTTAAATTCAATTTGATCCTTTTCACGATAGTTATAATTTAATTTGAAACAGGTTATTTTCACAAGATACAATTTAAATCTAAAACCAGTAACTTTTACAGTTGATTTCAAATTGTTTAGCTTGCTTATATAAAACTGGAAATCAGAATAAAATTAGCATTTATTCTAAGAAATTTTAGTTGACCAGATTGATTATTGTAATGAAAATGAAAATTTTAATTTTCAAAACTTTAATTTTAAAAATGTTAAATTTAATTTTTTGATAATATTTCTTTACTCAGTGAGCTGCTTGCATGCACAGGTCAGGTGTTTCCGAATGATCATTGGAAAGTCCTTGAAAATGAAATGACTAATCCACATGTGTGTGTTAGAGACTGATAAACAAATCACGAGGATTCAAATTGCAGATTATGAATTAAAATGACTACAGCAAGATTGTATTTATATATTAGATGTGTTTGTCATTATAAAAACTTACTTAGCATATATTATAAATATGGAACAGTTTACCCCACAAAGTTCTATATACAAGTATTTAACTTTTAACAGCACAGCAATATCTAATGTTTACTTAAATTCATCCACTTTACACTTTTTAATCACCAATTAAGGAATTTCTAATTTACAGTATATTAACTAGGAATAGTAAATGTCAAGCACTGAAATTAATGTGACAAAAACATACCTTAACTTCTTCACAATCTTAAGGGATCAGAGCAGAGGATGTGTGCACCAGCTGTAGATTTTTCAGTCCTTCAAGAAATATATCTTTCTAGACACTTTAAATTCCTGTAACAAATTAAATCAGAATTAGTATCACTTTATAACCCTTGGTAAAAAAAAGCACATCAAAACTGCTTGTCCTCAACTATTAGAATGACTATTTTTAAATTATGGTATCTAGCTGTAGATAAATATTCATGGTAATAAATATCAGACTTGAACTTGAATACCAATACCACACGAACCTTGAAGAATATTGCTAAATAGATTTCTTCTGTATTCGAACAAGTTAGCAAAATGAAAATATAACAAATCTAATTGTAATGCTGCACATAATAAGCTATAAAATTCTACTAATAACGAGTGAATAATTCAGAAATTTTAGCTCAGTGATTACTCGCCAAAAGTTTTTTCACATACCAGTATTATATAAATATAATAGATGTGCTTTTAACTCTTTTGGCATTTTTTTTTTCTTGGAAAAAAAAAAAAAAAAAAAACTAATAATTACAATAAAATTTATAGACAATTATGTAAATTAACATAAATACATACATAACATATCAGCGATTAAGATGTTGCTTACAGATGTAATGGACAAAATGTTGTTACACAAATATTGATTTACAATTGCAAAATCTGCAAGTCACTATTTTCAAGATCTCTGGGATTTACACATAAAATGCGAGTAAGTACAAACTGCCTGTTACACAGAAGTGCATTGGCACTGGATAAAAGAGAACGTACATTTCATATTAACAGTGGCGAATCATGGGAGAATGTGGCCCCGGCAATCTTTTCCGAAGAGCCCCCCTCCCCCCCCCCCCACACACATACTCTAAAAGCCAGTTTAGAAAAAAAAAGTACTTAAAAATAAACACGTTGAATCTCGTTCTATACAAATCCTGCTACGCTTTTTTTTTTCATCTAATAAACATACTTGAAATATTTGCACCCAAAAGTTTGAACAGAAATTAAATTAAGATGAGAATAATAATATTTTATGAAAATATTAAACGATACAAGTGTTTAAATATTATACATTTTTATTTGTTAAACTGTGCGGTAAATATTGATATTACAGAACAATACTAAGAAAAGAGTTAAAACTTTTTATGATACTTTAAATTGGACATTTTCTGGCTTTTGATGCAACAAAGTATCAATAAGTAAAATCTAACGTTTTAACAAGGTCGTTTTCAATGCTAAGAATTGACAAATGATTTGATGACCTCTTTTCAGTCATTACGCTTCTTAAGTTGTTTCTGATTAGTTTTAATTTAGAGAATGACCTTTCCCCACTAGCGTTGGAGATCATCAAACGCAGATAAGTATGAAGTACTATTTCAACATTTGGAAATGCTTGAATTATGTTTTCTCCACATAGATACGAATACAAACACTTTAAATCCACTTTTTGGGATTCATTTTCGAGTTCGTCCTTATTTCCTTCTTCACTATTAAAAATTTTTAAGAAAATTTTTTTTTCTTAAAGATATTTTACTTTTATTTTTCGTTCAAAATGAGGCTCTCCTCTGAAGCGAGATCCCTGGCATTCGTCAGTATATAAATTCACCACTGCATCTTAACTATTATTTTGCATGAAATAAACAAATATATTGGTACAGCCTGCATATCGTGTTAACCAATATTTCACTTTCGTGTTAAGTAGTCTCAATAGTATATATTATCAGAACATTCATAGCCAGGACGAGCACCCTGTGTTGAAGTTGATAAATGCTAATATAAATGCCAAAATAAATTGTACAATAAAAAAAATTACAAAAGTGTATAAGATTCCCAAATTTGCATGCCACATAACAAATATGCTATATGTGAAGTCTGCAACAAAATATGGTTTGGGTTGTTTACTTTATTCACATAAGGATACAGAATATGGAATGCTTAAAAACAACACACATTATACTTAGGACTCAAAAACATACTAAACACATTATACAAATAATTATTTAAATCATTATTTTCGGATTTAATTATAATTTATTGAAAAACTGTTATATCTAAAGGGAATTTCAACAATTTATAAATAGCATCACATACTACACATCCTGACAGGTTTCTTAACTATGTGAAAAAGTATGACATCGCAAAACTTGAAATACCGATAAAGTCCGGAAGGGATAGAAATATTTGGTATGGTGAATATTTGGTTTGGTCATGATGAATAACTGAGTGCGATTAAATGCTATGTTTCTATAAAATATTTACAATAAATTTTACTCAAATATCCATTCATGGAGAGCGTACTAGTTTACATTGAACATTAGATGTGGGGAGATTACTTTAATCACATTTTTAAATTGGATCAAGTCGGGTCATTGTACAGTTCCAAATTAGTAAATTAGGCGATCGGTATCGTTGCCTACGTAATATACATTATTATCACGTAGGCAACGTCGGTATACATTAAAATAAAATTTTATGACCACACGTTCAAATGAACAAGTGATCACACAAGTAATTTATCTAATGATCGTCAAACTGGCTTAGATTTAAGAGTAAACTTCCCATGTTTCTTTTAAATAAACAAATAATAACTCACCAATCAGAATATTTTTCATATAGTCTGCTGTATATCCGAAATCATTCTTGCATTTGGAAATCCTGTGATCGAAGTGACGGCCATCTTGTTTATTAAGAGAAGCCTTTTCATTGGTGTCTTTTCAGAAGGTAACGCATCACCTGACCAACGCATCCGTTAAACATGAACTTGAACCATGTTCAACGGATGAACGCACGGTCGTGCGTTCGAGCCTGTGATTGGTTGACGTACAGCTCCCAACGGATGGGCAACGTACGAACGGATCAGTCTGAATCCAGCCTTACAGACCCACATGTTTAACGTGATCGTACTCCGCGTGAACACGGCAGCAGTTTTGGCAGTGGCGGGAATCGAACCCGCGCCTACCGAGTGAAATTCCCGCACGCTAACCACTGGACAACCGCGCCCTCTGCGACAATCTCCATAACTTTCTTTTTATTCACCCAATTTAGACCGGAACCCAGTGGGGGAGGCAACCACAGGGACCGTACCCTGCTTCCCCTACCACCAACCTCTCGGAAGGACTTACGGACCCATATGTTTAACGTGATCGTACTCCCCGTCAATGGCGGGAATCGAACCCGGGCCTACCGAGTGCAATTCTCGCGCCCTTTTTTTTTAATGAGTTAAGGATTGAAGTGAGAGTTAAAATAAGAATTTTCATATAGATAAATATTACAGTGTACATATTTTATAATATTGAATTGAAAGTACAGTTTTGTAAATAAATAGTGAGATTGTAAACAAATACTTATTTTATATTCATTGAAAAATTTTAAATATTATTTTATTAAGTGTTATATTTGAAGTGTAATTATTTATTACAATTGGAACGAGAAGTCTATCATTATTTATAAAAGTATATTAAGTCTATCTGGTCTTCTCTGGATTTATAAAATGAATGAAAATGACGAAACCATTTGGAGTTATTATGAGGATGCTTTAAACTTGGGATCAATACACTGAATATTGTATAAAAGTATTATATTCAGTTAACAAATGGAATCTAAAGTAAATACGTTATTCACAGTGAAATTTTGAGCCTCTATTTAAAAACATTGTAGTATATTGTATGAAGTACATATGTAAATTCATTTAAGTATTTTAAAATCATATGTAATCACATATAACCTTAGAATTAATATTTAATTGTTAAATTTCTTGAAAATTGTGTTATTATTAGGCATTTTATAAATTTATGGGATCAGACATATCAACATAAATATAAACACAAACTTCATAACACTGTGAGAAGAGTGAATGGTGTGTGCGAGTTCCCCTGATCAAGGTATTCTACATTTTTTTTAACATAAACTAATTCATCACACGCAGAATAAAATAATAATTCATGGAACTATTTTTATACTATGTCAGTTGTCTATTAAAATAATTATGCGTATGGGAAGTCTTCATAATTTAGTTGTAAAATTGAAAACAGGTTTGTAAATATTTATATTTGTATTGCTTTTATATTATAAATTTTACTTTTGATTTTTCTTTTAATTTTATATTGAAATGCTATACTTTGAAAAGCCTTGAGCATGAAGTGTGTCTGTGCCCAAGCCTTTTGTTTTGGAGGGGGATATGATATATGAATTTAGTCTTTCCCAATAACGCGTCCTTTTCTTTCACAATTATTTTATTATTCTAAATTCCTATATCATGTCCAGCACATATTGCAACTAGATTAAAATCTATCCCATGCCAGTCTGCAGACACTTCCTCGTTTCCTCGATCGTACCAAATATGGTCACTAAACTTAACCCTATGTAAACGTTCTCATTGAAACTGCATTCCCAATCACAGTTTTAAAGCCTAAACCGCTAAGATAGCAGTCGCATGCCTCATATCTTCCCTCCCCCTCGGATGAAAATGTATTTTGCACTTGTGAAGAACTACGCAGGCGGCACACAGATTTGGTGAGAACTAACTGGTCGACAATCAGGAGTCGTCCAGAGCATGTAATTATATTTATTCCTAATGGCATTGAATAAAATAGATTTTTATAACTTAAATTGTATCTGCCTCGGACTATTCAAGTCAAATATAACATTATATATATATATATATATATATATATATATATATATATATATATATATATATATATATATATATATATATATATATATATATATATATATATATATATATATATATATATATATATATATATATATATATATATATATATATATATATATATATATATATACCAGAAAAATGTAATAATAAAAATAATCAATTCAAGTAATCATGAAATATTAACATCACTATAGAAGCAAAACTACGGCCATAATGCCAATAAGAGAAAAGAATAGCACAGGCCCAAATTCGAAGATTAGCCAGAATTAAATTCATCTTCAGTTCTGATAATTTAATTTTAATTAACTCAAACAAATATCTGTTTTAGATTGGGCAATAGTACATTACTATAAATGCCCAAACTCGGACTACCGGCACCAAAAGGTGAAAAATTGAAGAGAAGAAAAATCAGGAAAGCTATTATTACCATGAGGCAGGAACCCTTCTTCCTTTACCACGTATAAGTACGGTCAACTGGAACAGTATGAAAAATATCGAGAAGCACCGGAATGAACATAAAGAAATACAACCTAGGAGGCAGAACATACAATCACAGCGACCCTCCCAGACCCGTCTCAGTGAGTCAGAGCCGGAAACAGGACAATTACCCATATAAGCAAAACAGAACATGAACATGAAACATAGATGAAAATTGCCACTAAACAAGTGATTCAAAGAAGAAATAGATAAACGAGAATGTCACTATACACCATTATAAATGCGCTCAAATCGTAGTATCAAACTGGGTAAAGTTGCAATTTTTAGCAAAAATAAAATTCAAAACATTAATGTTAATGTATCTTATTTTCCGATTTTTATTTTTTCTAATTTTTTTTAGTTTCTTCTATTATTATTCATTTTTATTTAATTATATAATTAATAAATAATTATAATATTTTTCTTTTGTCTCCATATTATTTAGCCACTATAATTGGGAAAGTTGACTTGGATGTTATCGAGTGGAAGTTGATACACTGAGTTGATAATTTTTATAATGAATTTCGGAGGATATGCATTATTAGTCGCTGTGCTGAATTCTCGAAGCAGAGGGTGTTCGACTGTTGCCCTGGCCAGCACGTTCTCTAGATCTGTCACCCATTGAGAACATCTGGTCATGGGTTGCCGAGAGACTGGCACGCCATCACGCGCCAGACACTACGGTTGATGAACTCTGGTATAGAGTTGAAGCTGCATGGAATGACGTACCAAGTCATCCAGTCTGTCATCTAAGCTCAATTCGACCCGATGCCCAGCCGGATTACAGCAGTTGTTGCTGCCAGAGTTGGCAGCTCTGTGTACTGAATTCTGCATGCTGTGTAGCCCAAACCACCTGCAAATTTAATCATGTTTTCCTTCCATTATACTGTATATGTACAATAAATAAAATTCTGCTATTTGCTTTCCTTCCTGGTGTAGCAATTTTAATGGCCAGCAGTATAGATAGAGATTTGCAATTTGGTACACGATTCGATCGTTCGATAAAACTCCCTGGAAAAATCAAATTTTTCAAAAATGTTCTGTAGAGGGAGGACTCTACACCAAAACGTTCAAAATGTGAAATGATAGGAAAGTATACTTTGCGATGGAGACATAGATTTTAAATTTAGTGTATGTATAAACCGTTCGAAAAGAAAATAAATTTAGAAACAACAATTTTTCCAGTGTGTCGTATCAAATTTTTAACCCATGTGCCAAATTTTCTGTCTACCTCACTTAAAAGAAGGCTTTTGTCATTCATTATGTATATAGAGCATTTTAGTGAAAAACACCATTAACGTAACAAATATTAGAAAATGTACTATTTCTTTCTTTCGAACAATCTGCTATTACACTAAATTAAAAATCTATATATCATCGCAAAGTATATTTTTCTATCATTTAATTTTCGAATAATTTTTATATCATTTAAATTTCGTTTAGAAATCCCTCTGTGCTGAACAACATTCTTGAAAATTTTGATTTCGCCCGTTGGTTTAATTAACCCGTGTATCAAATTTCAAATCTCTATTTCATTTAAAAAAAGACGTTTCTCATTTATTTGGCAAATCGAACATTTTGGTGTGGGGCACCTCTGAAGCAGCAAACAATAACAAACTAAAATTGTGCATTTTATTTCTTTCAAACAATCTACCATTAAACCAAATTTAAAGTCTTTATCTTGTTGCAAAATATGTTTTTCTATGATTTCTCCTTTTGAACCTTTTGGTATGGAGTACCCCTTTACTTTAGAAAATTTTGATATTTCTCGGGACATTAATCGAATAAACAACCCGTGTATCCAATTTAAAGCTTTTATCTCGGATGAGAGAAAGCGTTTCTCATTTATTCGCAAATCGAACATTTTTGTGTGTGGCACCCCTAAAGTAACAAATATTGGGCAACTGAAACTGTATATCTTCTTTTCTTTGCACCAAATTTTAAGTTTCCAACTCACCGCGAAGTATGTGTTTCTGTCATTTCACCTCTTGAACGCTTTTGTGTTGAGAACCTTCCATCCCCTTCTCTGAACATTTTTGAAATATTTGATTTTTCTCGGTGGGTTTATCGGATTTGTGTACTAAATTGCAAGTCTCTCTCACTTTAATGATGGCTTTTATTCCTGATTCAGTAATTCGAACATTTTGATGCTAAAGTAGCAAATATGAGAAAACTGAAATTGTACATTTTCTTCCTTTCAAACTATCTACCTTTACACCAAACTTAATGCCCCCGTCTTACCGCTAAGTATGTTTTTCTATCATTTCGCATATCTAACGTTTTGTTGTGGATCATTCCTTTTAATAAACACTTTTCAAAAATTCGATATTATTTTCGGGAAATTGACCCGTGTACCAAATAGCAACTCTCTATCTCGCTTAAAAGCAATTGTTTCTTTCATATTCGGTAAATCAAATATTTCAATGTGGGACACCCCTAAAGTGGCAAATATAGGATAAATGAAATTTTGCACCTTTTTTGTTTCGGACTAGCTACCCTTACACCAAATTTAAAATCTCTATCTCATCGATGAGTATGTTTTTTCAGCATTTCGCATTTCGGACATTTTTGTGCAGAGCACCCTTTCTAATAAACATTTTGAAAAATTCAATTTTTCACGGAAGTTTTATCGAATTATTGACTTAGGTACCAAATTAAAAGTCTCTATCTATTCGACAAGTGCCTGAAGAAGGCTTGACAGACTGACGGACAGACAGACGAATACTTGGCAATTTGTATATACAGACTAGAAAATTGTCTGAGATTAAATGTAGCATTTCATTTTATCAGGGTTTTACTAAGTAAGCAAACTTTTATTTTTCTGTTCAATTTCTCAAACGTTCGTTTTCTTATTTATATTTTGATATCCTAAATTACTTGAGAACATTATTTTTCTGCTCACCCAACAATTCGAATATTTTTGTCTATGATACCCCTATAATAATAAATAATTAAAATCACCAATTGTCCTTGTTAATTTTATCAAATGATTCCCTTCTTTAATTAAATTTTAAGTCTTTACTTTAATAAACTTTTATTTACTCTCATTCAATAATTCGAACATTTTGCCTATGACAACCCCTAAACTAATAGATATTTGAAAACGACAATCCCCCAGTTTGTTTTATTCTATGATCTAATTTTGAACAAAAGTCCCTAGCACAGCAAACCTGGCGTTTAATACTGACACAAAAATTAGAACATTTTTGCTTATAACACCCTCTAAAATTTGAATATTTGAAAATAGCAAGAGTTTGTGTTTATTTTATCATGTGATCTTCCTTTGAGTCAAATTTTAAGCCTTTAGCTCAATAAACTAGGAGTTACATTTTTACTGAACAATTCGAAAACTTTTACTAATGACACCCCTAAAGTACTAA
This sequence comes from Amaurobius ferox, assembly GCA_951213105.1. Lineage (NCBI taxonomy): Eukaryota > Metazoa > Arthropoda > Arachnida > Araneae > Amaurobiidae > Amaurobius > Amaurobius ferox. Next base: position 78,305 of record CATNUR010000015.1, on the reverse strand, counting down.
ATATTTGAAAACGGTAATTATCCATATTAATTTTATCATATGATATAACTTTTAACCAAATATCAACTCCCGACCTTAATAAATCGGAAGTGTTTTTTTTTACTTGACCATTCGAACATTTTTACTTATAAGACACCCCAAAACGATAAATGTTTAAAAACGGCAATATGCTTGCTTTATTGCGAGTTATAAGATCTATATACTTTTGCACCAAATTTCAGGTACATGCTTCAATAAACTTAGAGTTGGACATTCACTTGAAAATTCAAACATTTTTGTCTATAACACCCATTAAAATAATAGATGCTTGAAAACAGCAATTATCCATGTTGTTGTTATCATATGCTTTTCCTTTATACCAAGTTTCAGATCCTTAGTTTAATAAACCTGGAATTTCATTTTTTTCCACAATTCGAACATTTTGGTGAGTATCGACACCTCCTGAAATGTAAATTTTTATATTTTTGTAAACTAGATATAATCAGTAGTGTTTTTACCCGACCACTTATTAAATTTCTAGCATGTACGACATCTGAATGTACATTTTAACAAACGCGAATTATTCAAAAATTTACATTATTCAGGGGTTGCTTATAGCGAGACCGTTGATTTTCAACGGGTATTTTGCTAGTCTATATATACTAATCGCCAAGTGTCCGTCTGTCTGTCTATATGTCCGTCTGTCACGCTTTTTTTAGGTACTTCCCGAATAGATAGAGACTTGCAATTTGGTACACGGGTCGATCGTTCGATAACCTCAGCGCTGGAAAAATCGAATTTTTCGAAAATGTTCTGTAGAGGGGGGAGGAGGGGGTGCTCTACGCCAAAACTTTCGAAAAGTGAAATGATAGAAAATCATGCTTTGCAATGAGATAGAGACTTCAAATTTGATGCATAGGTAAATCGGAGAAAGTGGGCAATTTCAGATTCCCAATATTTTCTACTTAAGGGGGTGCCGCACTCTAAAATGTTCGATTTGAGGAATAAATCAGAAACGACTCTATTAAAGTTTGAGAGAGGCTTGAAATGTGATATATGGGCTAATCATTTGATGAAAACACTCAAGGCAAATAGAATTTTTTTTAAATGTTCGTTTAAGGGATACTCCAGAGAAAAACGTTTGAAAAGTGATTTGATAAAAAACATGCTTCGATATGGAACAGAGATTTCAAATTTCGTATACTGGTAGATAGTTTGGAAGGAAGAAAGTATGCAATTTCAGTTTTCCAATATTTTCTACTTTAGGGGGTCCCGCACATCAAAATGTTCGATTTTCAGAATAAATGAAAAACTCATCCTTTAAAATGGGATAGGGGCTTGATATTTGGTATATGGGCCAACCATCCGATAAAAAACCCAAGAAGAATGGAGTGTTTCAAAAATGTTCAATTTAAGGGGTAGGTACTATCCACAAAAACGTTCGAAAGGTGAATTGATAAAAAAAAACATGCTTCGGGATGAGATAGAGGTTTCAAATTTAGTGTACGGATAGATAGTTTGGAAGAAAGGAAGTGTACAATTTCAGTTTTCCAATATTTGCAACTTTAAGAGGTTCTGCACACCAAAATGTCCGATTTGTCAAATAAATGAGAAACACATCCTTTAAAATGTGATAGGGGCGGGAAATTTGGTAAATGAGCCAATCTTTTAAAGAAAAAGCCAAGAAGAACAGAGTTTTAAAAAAAATATATTTAAGGGGGTGGGTGCTCCACACAAAAACATTCGAAAGGTAAAATGATAAAAAAAACATACTTCCCGATGAGATAGAGATTGATATAATGGTAGATAGTTGGAAAAGAAGAAAGTGCACAATTTTAGTTTCCATAAATTGGTACTTTAGGGGCGCTGTACGCTAAAATGTTCGATTTGTCTAATAAATGAAGAAGTCCTGTTTTAAGTGAGATAGAGTCTTGCAATTTGGTACGCAGGTCAATGGTTCAATAAAACCCTCTGGAAAAATCGAATTTTATATAAATGTTCTGTGGAGGGGGTGCTCCACATCAAAGCGTTCGAAATGTGAAACGATAGAAAAACAAACTTCTTGATGATCAAATTTGATGTATGGGTACATAGTTCGAAAAAAAGAAAGTGCGCAATTTTATTTTTTCAATATTTGCTACTTTAGGGTTTGCCACTCTACAATTCGCCGAAAAATGATAAACGCCTTCTTTTAAGTGAGATGGAGACATAAAATGTTTTACACAGGACATATTCAATGCAATACATGGAAACTATCGAATTTTTCAAAATTGTTTGGTAAACGGGAGGGGGGAGGTGCTCCACACCAAAACGTTCTAAAGGTGACATGCTAGAAAACATACTTCATGATCAGATATTATAAATTGTGTGTGAGGGTAGATAATTCGAAAGGAAGAAAATAAACAATTTCTGTTTTCCACTATCTACTTCTTTAGAGGTTCCGCACATCAAAATGTTCTATTTGCGGAATAACAGTGAAACACTTTATTTTAAATAAGATACAGACTTCAAATTTGATGCATTAGGTCACTCGTAAGGTTAAGAAAAATCGAGTTTTGAACATTTATGTGGAGGGGAGAAACTCCACAGCAAAATGTTCGAAATGTGAAATGATAGCAAAACATACTTTGCAATGAGATAGAAACTATAAAATTGATGCAAGAATAGATCGTTAGATAAAAATAAAGTATATAATTTCAGCTTTCTATTATTTGCTAATTTAGGGATGGCAACACTTGAATGTTTACTTGGCGGAATAAATGAGAAATTCCCAGTCTGGAGAGAGACAGACATTTGAAAGTTGGTGCACGGGTGAACAGTTTGAAAAGGACTACAGAAAAATCGATTTATTCAAAAGTTAACGTTATTAGGGTGTTTTTTATTGTGAGACCGTTGATTTTCAACGGGTATTCGACTAGTTTTATATACTAATTGCCAAATGTCCGTCTGACTGTCACGCTTTTTTAAGCACTTCCCAAGTAGACAGAGACTGGAAATTTGGTACACGGGTCGATCGTTCGATAAAACCCCTGGACAAATCGAATTTTTCGAATATGTTCTATAGAGAGTTTGCCCTACACCAAAATGTTCGAAAAGTGAAATGATAGAAAAGCATGCTTTGCGATGAGATAGAGATTTCAAATTTGGTGTATAGGTAAATCGCTCGAAATGAAGAAAGTGTGCAATTTCTGATTTCCAATATTTTCTACATAAGGGGGTACCGCACACCGAATTGTTCGATTTGCCGAATAAATGAGAAACGGCTCCTTTTAAATTCGATAGAGGCTTAAAATTTGAGTATATGGGTTAATCAATGGACGAAAACACCCAAGATGAACGTAGTTTTTAAAAAATGTTCGTTTAAAGGGGATGCTTCAGCGAAAAACGTTCGAAATATGAATTGATGGAAAAAAATGCTTCGGGCTGAGATAGAGATTTCATTTTTTGGTGTACGGGTAGATAGTTCCGAAGGAAGAAATTGCACGATTTCAGTTTTCCAATATTTTCTACTTTAAGGGGTGCCGCACACCAAAATGTTCGATTTTCGGAATAAAGGAGAAACGCTCCTTTTAAAACGTGATACAGCTTGATATTTGGTATATGGGCGAATCATTTGATAGAAAACAGAGGAAATATGGAGTGTTTCAAAAATGTACATTTAAGGGGTGGGTACTCCACACAAAAGCGTTCGAAAGGTGAAATGATAGAAAAAGCATGCTTCGCGAAGAGATAGGGACTTCAAATTTGATGGACGGGTAAATAATTGGAAAGGAAGAAAGTGTGCAATTTTATTTTTACAATATTTGCTATTGTAGGGGCGCTGCTAACTAAAATATTCGATTTTGAGGAGAACAAATGGAAAACATCTCCTTTAAATTCAATAGAGGATTGATATTTAGTATATGGGCTAATCATTTAATAAAAAAGGCCTTAGATGATTACGGTTTTTAAAAAATGTTCATTTAAGGGTGTGCTACACAGAAAAACGTTCGAAAGATGAAGTAATAGAAAAAGCATACTTCGCGATAGGATAAAAACTTCAAATTTGGTGTACCGGTAAATAATTGGAAAGGAAAAAAGTGTGCAATTTCATTTTTACATCATTTGCTATTGTAGGGGGTGTTGCTAACTAAAATATTAGATTTTGAGGAGAACAAATAGAAAACGTCTCCTTTAAATTTAATAGAGGATTGAAATTTAGTATATGGGCTAATCATTTAATAAAAAAAGCCCAAGATGATTACGGTTTTTAAAAAATGTTCATTTAAGGGTGTGCCACACAGAAAAACGTTCGAAAGATGAAGTAATAGAAAAAACATACTTCGCGATAGGATAAGAACTTCAAATTTGGTGTACAGGTAGATAGTTAGTTTGAAAGCAAAAAAGTGTGAAATTTTAGAATCTCGAATTTACTGCTTTAGGGGACGCTGCACAACAATATGTTCGATTTTCCGGATAAATGAGTGTGATAAATGATAATGTGATTTGGGATAAATGACAATGTGATTTAGGATAAATGATCATGTGTTAGAGGCTAGATATTTGGTATGATTCGATTCGCCGATTAAATGTGAAACGAGAATTATTCAAAATTTTACATTATTCAGAGGATGCTGATATGTGAGCAATAATTTTGAGTCCAGATTCGACTGGTCACGGGCGCCAAAATGATATGTGATTCCTCACACGTCAGGTATTGACGCTATATAGACCGATCTCGTAAAGTGGAGTAAATAAAGAAATACATAATACCAGTAATTAAAATGAAGAGGCTTAATTTTAAACAATAACAAAGAATTTATTTCATTAAGATAAAACCTTATTTAATAACTATTAACATCTGGTAAATTTCATATACCAACATCTTTAGTGTAGTACATTAAGACAATCAAATCTCCTCATTCTATGATCATAATATGAGCATTACAATTATTAACCTATTAATGTGCATTAACTCACTATTCTTACTAGCCTACGTCTTAATGGCCCAGGTTAACCTTATTTAGGAGGGTCAGAGAGATAATAATAATCAAAGTGCAAAAATATGTGTAGAATTGTCCTACCTCGATCATCACTGCCGATGTCGGACTTTATGACGGCGCGCTCCGGCTCTGTCCCGAGGGCTCGCTCTCTCCGAGATCCGTCGCTCTTGCGACCTCTTCTTTTCACTCCCAAAATTCAAGTCCTCGATTTCAAAAACTTAAAGTCCAAAGTTGCTCTCTGTCTCTACCCCCTTAACAAGGCGCCCCTGTCCATAATTGGCTAAGTAAATTAAGGGCTACGCCCTTCAGGCTATATTATTGGTCAAGGCCCCCCTGAAATATGAGATATGCAGTCTCCAGTTTTAAAATCGTTGAAAGTTCTCACGAGAATTTTCCCAAGGTTCGAGTGATATTAATTGACTCTGGGGTCAGGAAGTTCAACCCCCTCCGTTTGTTGTAACACCTAACGCTGACATGAACTTGAGAAGCACCCTCTCTTTTCGAAATGAATGTCCGGTGCAGCTGCGTTCGAGGGAATGTTACAAAAATTGCCTCACTTCATGAGGGACCGTCTTCTTAGGTCCACTTCCTTTTTCAAAAGAGCAATGTTATATTGGGAATTGAAAATTACAATATAACAATTACCCTTCTTCCCCCCCCAAAATTTTGGTGGGAAAAAAGCCAATTACAAAAGTGCCAGCTCATAGTTGCTGCATGCGTGTCCACTGTGTAGTCCAACAACTCGTCTTGCTCTCATCTGTATCTACTGTAAAAATGTACTATATACACATATACACAAATCATATTATCATATATATACTCTTATATGCCATCAAAAGAACACGAAAATACTATACAAAATACAATTCTCAATGTGTCTGAAAATGACGATATCTGTGTCGTTCAGTTGTACTTATTATCGATTAAAAGTCTATTCATGTAAGCACAAGTTCGTCCACTGGTGATATGTCTTTTTTTTTTTTTTTTTTTTTTTTAAACAATATAGTTCCACACAAGTTCAAGGTGTATATCTGTAAAGTTGTTCACTTATGATAACCAAAGTCACTTTGACCGTCACTTGGATAATTGTTGGGATCAGGGACTTACGCATATGGTCCCTAATAATATCACTATGTCCCCTTGTAGTTATGGTGGAAAGTGTAAAATATCTTTCCTTTGGAAAAAAAAAACACTGATATCACTGCACCCTTGGAAACCGCTGAAATGTAAATCGCTCCACTGCTGGAACTCGTTGCAGAACTGGATCGCTGTCTAACTGGAATTCGCTGAACTGTAAGGCGCTGAACTGCTGGAACTCGCTGAAGGATTGGACCGCTGTCTAACTGGAATTCGCTGAACTGTAAGGCGCTGAACTGCTGGAACTCGCTGAAGGATTGGACCGCTGTCTAACTGGAATTCGCTGAACTGTAAGGCGCTGAACTGCTGGAGTCGCTGACCAAATGATAATCTTTGTGCACCCGGAATCGTTGAGCACTCGGAATCTCTGATCAACAGGAATTGCTGACCATTTGAGAATCGTTAGGCAACCGGATCTGTACGCTGTCTCATGTTTTGTTTAGGACAATCAATACATATACATTACACTCAAGCTTATTAAAATACTCTCTTCTCTTAAAACTCCCTTAAGTATCATTTTTTTATAAATTCAATTTCTATAATTTTAATTTGTCACCCGGCACACGAAACATTACAAAAAAAAACTCTCTTTTTTTTTTTTTCAAACTCCTTTAAATTTGTTAACACTCTCAAAAATTGCCCCCTTTGAAATTTCTACACTTTATCTACTTTACATCCTTCCATATAATATATACATTTTTTTTTTTTTTCTTAAATTTGATACTCTCTTCAAACTTACATTTTTCAAATTCCTTCTTTTTATTTATTTTACATCTCTGCCTTATGTATATATATATATATATTTTTTTTTTTACATTATATACACTTCTTATCTAACATCCAATCCATCATGTGCTCTGAACCGGACATGCCATAAATATAACTCATGTACATATTTATAATAAAATACTTAAACAATTACACTATCCTCTCAAATACTATCAAAATAAGACTTATATAACTCCAAAAATTTCCGCAATATACTTTAAAATTTTCCTACAATCTCTGAGGTGACAGAAAAACCCATATAAATATTTAATTACCATCCTACTTAAATTCTTATAACTCCCCTGCGATTCTATATTACACTATCCATAATTATACATTTTCTTTCACATATCACCTGGTTTAATCCATATCTTATACTTGGATACGGAATTTCCCGAATTCATTAAATTATTCACTTTCCCACTTAATGAAAACATACTTAAATTTTTCGTAAATCTTATCACTCACTGAAATTCTCTCAATGTATACATAATTACGAATTTTCTCTCAAAAACCATCTAACTCAATTCAAATCCCATACTTGAATACCAAAATGTACATTTTCTTTTCTTATATCCCCTGTAATTGAATGCAAAGTCTCCTGAATTAATTCATTTCTCCTCTTTCCTTTTTTTAACTTCCCAAACTTTTGTGTAACATATATTCTAGCATCTAAATTCCCTGTTCAAACAGAAAAATCTAGTCCCCAGAGAAAATCAAGTAGTGGTATACAAGGTCAACATGTCCTTCTGCCATTGTGTCATTTTCCCTGGAAAGCGGTCCCCTTTCTGGCCTGCGGCTAATACGGGCATTTCTTCGTGTAACTTCCCATGGCCAATTAGCTGTACAAATTTTTGAAGATGTCGTTTTGGCAAAATGGTACAAATTTTCTCGTCTACGTTTCCGCCATGTTGTGTTCAGTGGCTTATGAATTGTGTGATGTGGAAGTGCTCTACCGAGGCCCCCCAAATGGATTAAAACTCTGGAATTACACACTTTCCAAAGGATAAATTAAAATGCGGTTAGTGTTAATTTGTTCTTCCATTGTATTTTATTATTATATCATGTTTATTCCCGCGTTCTAGCGTTACCTTCGAAAGTTCGTCTCTCTCAAAAATTTTATATGTGCGACCCTATCAAAATATATGTAGAAACGCTTTTTTTTTTTTTTCAAATGCTTTTTATTTAATCTACAATTCGCGTATGTTTATTAAAATTATCTATTCATTTTAAATTATAATTTGCGTATAATTTTCATTACCATTATCTTTTTTCCTTTGAACTGCCATTATGATTTTTAATTAAAATTCTCTATCCATTTTAAACTCTAATTTTAATTTTTAATTACCCATTGTTTAGTTATTTGAATTACAATTTTTATTTTTAATTATGAATTATTTATTTATTTAAATTCCAATTTTTACTTTTAATTAAGAATTATTTATTTATTTAAACTAGAAAAAAAAAAAATTTCTTCTTTTTTTTTTTTTTTTTTTTTTTTTTATTTACCAATTATCTAATCATTTTAAACTATAATTCTATAATTCTTATTTCCTCACGCGTATTCATCCAACTATGGTTGATCAGTCCGCTAATTACATGAAGAGCGCGTGGAGAAAGTTTACTTTTGTTTTAAAATTTCACTGTTCTTTGAAAAGAGTTTTTTTTTTTTTTTTGAAATTCAAAATATCCCTTTATTTAATATTCCTAATTATCTTACCCATCGAAATTTTTATTGCCTGGAAATCAAAATTCTCTTAAAAAAAAACCTTCTTTTTATAGAGTTATAACGACTTTTTATAGAATTCTAACGATGTCCCCCCTTTTGCTTTTTTTTTTTTTTTTTTTTCATGAAATGTGACGTGTCTCCTCTGTTATTTATGTTCTTTCCAAAATTTGAATTCAATATATCCACATCTTTAACCTATCAACCCTAAAATTTCTTTTGTCCTACAACGATACTTGTTATTTATTTTGTAACAATTATTTATTTTTTTAAATCACAATTTTTATTCATAATTCCCAATTATTTATAGCTCCATATTTATTTAAACTTTCTTGTTCATTTAAACTTTCAACTAATTAATGTATGATTTATTTAAAATTTCCTCATTTTTTTTTTTTCTTATTTCACAATTTGTTTACACTTCCTTAATTAATGTAATATTTATTTAAACTTCCTTAATTTATAATTCAATGTTTATTTAAAATTTCCTTTATTTACAATCCAATATTTATTTAAAATTTGTGTTCCATATTTCGCGTTGCATTTTGTGAATGGCGATTTTTCTTTGTTACTAATATTTTCAAAATTTTGGATTACGGTTTGTCCGCGCTCTTATCTATGTTTAAGCTTCTTTCGTGTTTTAAATGAATCAATTTAAATTTAAATTCTTTAAAGATCTCAACGCGTATCTGTGATTAGGCCTAACCGGTGTTGGAAGAAGTACTGTGCGTGAACAATTTGTACTGCTTATATCGTCACCTTGTGAATTTCCCGCTGATTCATCCTTCCTTTGCGTGCTTCCCCGATCCATTTGTATACAACCCCCATCTATTTGTGTTGGTCCCTCTTGCGCATCCCGTTCTATTTCCCCCGCCTTTTCATTCGTGTTTGCTTCAATTTGTGTACAGTCCCCCTGTTCTGAAAGTTCCAAATTCTCGTGTGTTTCTAGCGTGCTATGTCTGCCTGAGTCCCCCCCTGCTGGAAGAATGTTTGCGTTCGGAGAGTCTTTTGGAGGGATGATTGCATTCTCTCGTGCGCTCTGAGTTGTTTCGTTTTGTACTTGTGCGGTAACTGGTTTCGCGGATCCAAGAGTAAGAGTGTTTTCGTGCGTATGGTGTGGTTTCGCGTTGTGTGCACTGGTTTGACAAGACTCTCTGTACTGTCCGTTTGTTATTTCCTCTTCCAACATGATAAACGGAATATTCTCATTTTGACCGTGGTCTTTCTTTAGTTCCGGTTTCGGTTCAGAGTTTTGTGCGTTTTTAGGAGTGGGGAGAAGAGGTGACTTGTATTTGTTTATGTAGGGCATTTTTAGATGTGGCTTGCGGTCGGGAAGAGTCCTTAATCTATTTATGTGGGCTTTTATGATTTTAGAATTTGGTTTGTCACACAGTTTTATTTCATATATAAATCTATTTATTCTATTAATTACTCGATAAGGTCCCGTGTGGTTCCCCTTTTTATACCGATTATTATTGTTTTCCATGAACACCCTGGACCCGATTTCCAAATCCCTGAATTTAGCTCTTTGGAGTTGTTGACTTTCTTGGCGTTCTTTCGCGAGAATTAAATTTTTATTTGCCTCCTTAAATGCGTTATTCATCACTGTTATTTTTTTTGATATATAATCCTGATATGTTGTTTCTGTATTATTTTCTGTTACATTAGTTTCAAAAAAAGTTGGAAGGTCTCTTCCAAAAAAAAGAAAGTTTGGTGTTTCTTTGGTGCTTGAATGTACCGTCGCGTTGTACACAGCTACGTGGCATTGTACTGCAGTATCCCAGTATGGCGAATTCTCCGCTAATGTCGCTAAGGTGTGTTTCAATTGTTTGTTAGTAACCTCCACTATACCGTTAACCCATGGCGAACGTACCGATGCTATTCTGGCAACTATTCCGAGTTTCTCTGTCATAATTTGATGTATATTAGATGTAAATTGAGAGCCTGCGTCCGATAACACTGTCTTAGGACATCCCCAATTCATAAAGTAATTTAAGAGTCTATCAGCAACCGTAGTGGCCGTTATATCCGGGATTGGAAACATTTGTATATGTTTGGAGAAATGGTCTACCACCGATAACACATATTTATTATTTGAAGTGCTAGTTTGAAACGGTCCGCAAATGTCTGTTGACAAAATTTGCACGGGCCCATCAGGTATAGGATTTCTTCCCAGGGGAACGGGCTGATTTTTTCCCTTTTTCTTTCTACACTGTTCGCAAGATGTAATAAAATTTTGTGTGTCACTGTACATACCATTCCAATAATACCTATCTGATAGTAATTTGTAAGTTTTATCAATCCCTGCATGTGTTACGTGTGTAATCGCTAAAATTTCTTTCTGTAAATTTCTGGGTATAACTATAGTTTTGTTTAAATTGTCTCTCCAAGGTCTGTCCTTCCAGTTTCCTACGTGCATTAATAAATTAGTTTCCTCGTCAATATATAATGTGTCATAATGTTTACCCTCTTTAAAATTCCGATTTTGTAAATGTTCTCTGATTATTTTTAATTTTGGATCTTTAATTTGTTCCTCTAAAATTCTATCTAATGCCGGGATTTCTGTTATTATGTTTATCTGTGCAATATAGACACTATCCTCATTCACATATCCATTTCTTTTCACCGTGTTTTCTCCCTTAATTTGTTCTATCAGGTTAATTTCTCCCCTTGGATTCTCAATGTTTTGTTTTCTCTCATTCTGCTCTGTTTGTTTACTTTCAAAATCATCTCTACTTAAAAAATCCGCTAATAAATTATCTTTACCCGGGACGTGAATAAATTCATAATCGTATTCAGATATGTCTAAAAGCCACCTCTGTAATACGCTGGGAGGGTTTTGTATTTTTAAATGCTGTCCCAAAGGTAAATGGTCAGAAAGCACAAAAAACTTTCGGCCGAAAAGGAAATTTCTAAAAAATTTCATTCCCTGATGCATAGCTAATAATTCAATTTTCATGGCCGGATACTTTTGCTCCTGTATCGATAATTTCCTGCTAAAATATGCAATCGGTTTTAAAATCCCATCTCTGTATTGTAAAAGAGCGCCTCCTATGGACTGAATGCTGCCATCGATATTCAGATAAAAGTCTTTGTCAAAATCTGGCTGTATCAGTAAAGGTTTCTTGAAAAAACATTCTTGGAGTTCCTGAAATGCCTCCTCACATTTATTATCCCATTTAAATTTATTATCCTTTCTTGTTAAGTCTGATAAAACCGCGGTTAATTGAGCATAATTTTTTATTGAATTTCTGTAAAAATTACAAATGCCTAAAAATCTTTTTAATTTTCTTAAAGTTTTTGGTACTGGAAAAGAAGTGATTTTGTTTATATTTTCATCTGTTGGTGTAATGCCTTTTTGACTAATTTCAAATCCTAAATATGCTACTTTTTCTACAAAAAATTTACATTTGCTGGGTGTCAGAGTTAGGTTGTATTTTCTTAATTTATCGAATACTAATTTTAATTTATGTATTAATTCTGAATAAGAGTTAGCCGGGATTATTATGTCGTCGATGTAAGCTTGTATGTTTTCCTCTCTTAAGTCCGCTAAAATGGTGTCCATAACCTGTTGAAAAATTGGAGCGGAGCTTACATGTCCAAAAACTAGTCTTTCAAATTGGTAATTGCCATAGGGCGTTGTAAAAGCAAATAATTCTTTTGTGTCTTCAGGTAGAACCAATTGGTTGAATGCAGAATGAAAATCCAGTTTCGAAAAGTATCTGTGTCCGGCTAATTTAGTTATAATTTCATTCACACGGGGAATTTTGTAAGGAAACAGAGTGGATATGTTATTAATTAATCTCAGATCTAAACATAAGCGGTACTCTCCACTTGTTTTACGCACTAAAATCATCGGCGATGCAAAATTTGATTTTGTTCTGGCAATTATCCCTGCTTCTTCTAACTCTTTTAATTGATTTTTTGCGGTATCCTGCAGTGCGTACGGAACGTCGTATGGCCTGGAACGTATTGCGTGGTCATGTGCAAGCTTTATCACCGGTTTTACGATGTCCGTCGCTCCTAAAGTTTTTAATGATTTTGAAAAAACGTCCGAATATTGCATTACAAATTTGAGGAAATCTTGTTTAATGTTTGGGTCCATGTGGTCAGTATTAAAATCTTCTGTTTTCAAATCTTTTTTTCTTTCTTCAATTATCTCCGGTTTAGCCTGTATTAAATTTATCATCTCTTCGTATTTATGTGTCCGTTCACTAATTTCTGGTTCTTTAATGTCCTGTTGTTGTATCGTAAAATCTGTCGTAATGTTTCCTAAAGCCATGTTTTTATTTAATGTAATTGTCGCATTCGTGTTATTCTGAACTTCAATTTTAATTTTGTTCTCATTCATGTGGTGTATTCCATAATTCATTACAATGTATGATTTTTCTTTGGGTTCGAACAAAACCTCTGTTCCATTTTCTAGACTTTCCTCACTATATACTACAACATTCTCCCTCGAATTCGGTTTGATTTGTACTTTTCTTAAAATTTTGGCTAGATTCGGTCTTTCCTGTATTATCTCATTTATTTGTCTATCAATTTGCCTATCAGAATTTAAAATTATTTCTATGTCGCCCATCTTCAGAATGTTCTTTTGTGTATTCAAAATGGCTTGATTTTTCTGTAAAAGGTCAAAACCCAATACTCCCTTAAATTTTTGTGTAAATCTTGCTGTTGTGACAAAAAAAATATGTTTGAACTGTTTTCCCTGAATTTTAAATGGAATTTCCACAGTCTTTATATATTCAATACTATGTCCTGTTAAAGTTGATATTGTAACACTCCTTGACACATATTTAATTTTGACATTATCTTTAATTTTATTGAACAATTCTAATGATAATACACTAACGCTCGCTCCAGAGTCTATCATGAGTTCGCTTTGTATATTTTTAAATTGAACTATTATTGTTGGCAATTCTGTTTTTTCAATTTGTTCTCCTACCGATGCAATCGTTTCCTCATGTTTTTCAGTACTTTCATCGTTATGTATCTCCAATTTCTTATTTTCTGTTTGTACAGGAATTTCAATTTTTCTCGGGAACTTTACCCTGTAATTTTTCTCTCTTTGTAAGTTATTATTTAAAGCTCCCACAATTAGTTTAAATTATCTCTTCTATTAGGGAAATTTCTGTATTCAAATCTTGTATTCATCTCTCTCCCATTGTTTCTTTGCCCGCCCGATTCTCTGATTCTGTTTTGGTTTGACTCGTCCCTATTATATCGTTGTTCCCTAGAAAATCTACTTTGTGGAGGGGGTGCCGCATAGTAATTTCTGCTCTGTTGATAGTTTCCAAAGGCGTGGTTTGGCCTATAATCGTATGTGTCCGGCTGGGAGGAGTAAGTTCTGTGGTCATCATACGGCTGGGTTTGAAATGAGTGGGGAGGAGACTGTATTTGATTATGCCACTGTGTCCTCGCGTTGTTTATGTTTTGACTCTGTGTTTGCTTAAAAAGATCCGCTTTGTATATTCGGCATTCTCTCATGAAATGTCCCTGTCTATTACAATAATGACATGTAACAATTTTTCTTGTTTGTATTGTGGGAATATGTACCTTTCTTTGTATTTTAAATGTGTTTATCTTTTGGGTAATAGAATTTAAAAGATGTGTTCTAATTTCTTGTTGTTCTCTGCGGAACGTCTCAATTTCCCGTCTAAAATTATCATTATTTACCTTTGCAGTTATCGGAGCTAAATTTGTTTGTTCTAAGTATGTGGCCATTTTTTACAGCTTAATCAAAATTATTCCCTGTTGTTACACTTTAAAATCCTCCCCCAAAATATTTAAATACAATATCACATAAATTCAAAAACATAATTCTAATCATTTCACTATCTACGCATGCAAATACTTCAATCCTCATAATTAACTCCTCAAATATTACACAAATATTTATATAATTCAAAAATTTCTTAAAAGCTTCAAGTTCCCTAATAATTATATTTTCACATACAATATGGCATGTCTCATTAAGAACACATAATGATTCACTATTTGCTTGCTTCTCATACTGTGAAATAAATTTTCTTAAATTTACTTATATTTATTTTAATTTTAAAATTCTTTCTTTAATTTAATCCTTATTTTACACAAAAAAAATTTTTATTCAATATTTTCATTTTTCATTAATTCCAAATATTTTTATTATGTGCATTAAAATTTAAATTCTGGTATATAACAGGTCTAAAACAGCAAAGTCGCCAGAAGGGTGAAATAATTTTGAATCCAGGTTTGATTGGTCATGATCACCAATATGATAAGGGTGCAATAATTTTGAGTCCAGGTTCGAAACTGGTTTAAACGGCACCAAAATGATATGTGAGCAATAATTTTGAGTCCAGATTCGACTGGTCACGGGCGCCAAAATGATATGTGATTCCTCACACGTCAGGTATTGACGCTATATAGACCGATCTCGTAAAGTGGAGTAAATAAAGAAATACATAATACCAGTAATTAAAATGAAGAGGCTTAATTTTAAACAATAACAAAGAATTTATTTCATTAAGATAAAACCTTATTTAATAACTATTAACATCTGGTAAATTTCATATACCAACATCTTTAGTGTAGTACATTAAGACAATCAAATCTCCTCATTCTATGATCATAATATGAGCATTACAATTATTAACCTATTAATGTGCATTAACTCACTATTCTTACTAGCCTACGTCTTAATGGCCCAGGTTAACCTTATTTAGGAGGGTCAGAGAGATAATAATAATCAAAGTGCAAAAATATGTGTAGAATTGTCCTACCTCGATCATCACTGCCGATGTCGGACTTTATGACGGCGCGCTCCGGCTCTGTCCCGAGGGCTCGCTCTCTCCGAGATCCGTCGCTCTTGCGACCTCTTCTTTTCACTCCCAAAATTCAAGTCCTCGATTTCAAAAACTTAAAGTCCAAAGTTGCTCTCTGTCTCTACCCCCTTAACAAGGCGCCCCTGTCCATAATTGGCTAAGTAAATTAAGGGCTACGCCCTTCAGGCTATATTATTGGTCAAGGCCCCCCTGAAATATGAGATATGCAGTCTCCAGTTTTAAAATCGTTGAAAGTTCTCACGAGAATTTTCCCAAGGTTCGAGTGATATTAATTGACTCTGGGGTCAGGAAGTTCAACCCCCTCCGTTTGTTGTAACACCTAACGCTGACATGAACTTGAGAAGCACCCTCTCTTTTCGAAATGAATGTCCGGTGCAGCTGCGTTCGAGGGAATGTTACAAAAATTGCCTCACTTCATGAGGGACCGTCTTCTTAGGTCCACTTCCTTTTTCAAAAGAGCAATGTTATATTGGGAATTGAAAATTACAATATAACAGATGCTTATTGCAAAGCCGTTGATTTTTAGAGGGTATTTGGCTATTATATACTAATTGCTAAGTGTCTGTCTGTTTGTCATGCTTTTTTAGGTACTTTACGAATAGATAGAGACTTGCAATTTGGTACACGGGTCAATCGTTCTATAAAAACCCCAGGAGAAATCGTATTTTCCGAAAATGTTCGGAACAGAGGGTGCTCCACACCAAAACGTTCGAAAAGTAGAATGATAGAAATGCATGCTTTACGATAAGATAGAGACTTCAAATTTGGTGTATAGGTATACCGTTCGAAAGGAAGAAAGTGTGCAATTTCAGATTTTCCATATCTGCTACTTTAAGGGGTGCAGGGCACCGAAATGTTCAATTTGCCGAATAACTGATAAACGGCTCCAATAAAATTTGATAGAGATTTGAAATTTGTAATGTGGGCTAATCATTTGATGAAGACGAATAGAGTTTTTCAAAAATGTTCATTTAATGGGGTACTATAGAGAAAAATCTTCGAAAGTTGAATTGATAAAAAAACATACTTCGGGATAAGACAAATATTTCAAATTTGGTGTACTGGTAGATTGTTTGGAAGGAAGAAAGTGCACGATTTCAGGTTTTCAATATTTTCTATTTTAAGGAGTGCCGCATACCAAAATGTTCGATTTTCGGAATAAAGGAAAAACACCCCTTTTAAAACTTGATGACGCTCATTTTTGAGGCTTGATATTCGGTATATGATCGAATTATCTGATAGAAAACTTAAGAAGAATCGAATTTTTCAAATATATATATTTAAGGGGGTGGGTATTCTACACAAAGATATTCGAAAGGTGAAGTAACAAAAAAAGCATGCTTCACGATGGGATAGAGGCTTCAAATTTGAATTACGGGTAGATAGTTGGAAAGGAAGGAAGTGTCCAATTTCAGTTTTCCAACATTTGTTATTGTAGGGAGTGCCGAACAGTAAATGTTCGATTTGAAAAACAAATGAGAAACTTCTCCTTTACAATTTGATAGAGTTTCGAAATTTGGTATATGAGCTAATTATTATAAAAAAAACCCGAAGATGAATGCAGTTTTTTAAAAATGTTCATTTAAGTGGGTCCTACACAGAAAAATGTTAGAAAGTTAAAATGATAGAAAAACCATGCTTCACGATAGGACAGAGACTTCAAATTTAGTGTATGGGTAGATAGCTCGAAAGGAAGAAATTGTGCAATTTCAAATTTCCAATATTTGTTACTTTAAGGGGTACCGTACAACAAAATGTTCGATTTTCCCAATAGATGAGACACACATCCTTTTAAATGTGATAGAGGCTTTATATTTGGTATATGGGCCAATCATCTGATAAAAAATCCAAGAGAAATACAGTTTTTCAAAAATGTTCATTTAAGGATATGCTCCACAGAAAAACGTTCGAAAGGTGAAATGACAAAATAGCACAATTTGGGATGAGATATGAGGCTTTAATTTGGTGTACGAGTAGGCAGTTTGAAAGGAAGAAAGTGAGCAATTTCAGTTTGCCAATATTTTCAACTTTTGGGGTTCTGCACAAAACCAAATTATCGATTTGCCGAATAAATGTGAAACGCGAATTATTCAGAAGTTTATATTTTTCGGGGGTTGCTTATTGTGAGACCGTTGATTTTTTAAGCGGTGTTCGACTAGTCTTATATAGTAATTGCCAAATGTCCGTCCGTCTGTCATGCTTTTTTAAGCACGTCTCAAATAGATAGAGGCTTGTAAGTTGGTACACAGGTCAATCGTTCGATAAAACCCTGTGGAAAAATCGTATTTTCCGAAAATGTAGTAGAGAGGGTGCTCCACACCAAAATGTTCGAAAAGTGAAATGATAGAAAAGCATGCTTTGCGACGAGATAGAAACATCAAATTTGGAGTATGAGAAAATAATTCGAAAGGAAGAAAATGTGCAATTTCAGCTTTCCATTTTCTACTTAAGGGGTTGCCACTCACCAAAATCTTCGATTTTCCGAATAAATGAGAAACGGCTCTTTTAAAATTTGATAGAGGCTTGAAATTTGGTATAAGGGCAAATCATTTGATGAAAATACCCAAAACGAATATAGATTTTCAAAAAAGTTCTTTTAAGGGGGTACTCCAGAGAAAAGCGTTCGAAAGGTGAATTGATAAAAAAACGTGCTTCCGGATGAGATAAAGATTTTAAACTTGTACGGGTAGATAGTTTGGAGCGAAGAATGTGTACAATTCCAGTTTTCTATTATTTTTTACTTTAGGGTGTGCCTCACAACAAAATCTTCAATTTTCCGAATAAATTAGAAACGCCCCTTTTAAAATGTGATAGAATCTTGATATTGGGTAGATAATCGAATCATCTGATTGAAAACCCAAGAAGAAAGGAGTTTTTCAAAAATAAGCGGTGGGTATTCCACACAAAACATTCCAAAGGTGAAATGACAAAAAAAGCATGTTTCGCGATGCGTTAGATATTTCAAATTTGATGTACGGGTAGATAGTTGGAAAGGCTAAAGTGCCCAATTGCAGTTTTCCAACATTTGCTATTATAGGGAGTGCCGAACAGTAAATGTTCGATTTGACGAAGAAATGAGAAACACCTTCTTCACAATTTGAGAGAAGCTTGAAATTTTGTATATGGGCTAAATATTTGATAAAAAACCGAAGATTAATGCAGTTTTTCAAAAATGTTCATTTAAGTATTTGCTACACAGAAAAATGTTCGAAACTTGAAATGATAGAAAAAGCAGGCTTCGCGATAGGTTAGAGACTTCAAATTTAATGTACGGATAGATAGTTCGAAAGGAAGAAATTGTGCATTTTCCAATTTCTAATATATGCTACTTTAAGGGGTGCAGCGCACCAAAATGTTCTATTTTGCGAATAAATGAGACACACTATCTTTTAAATGTGATAGAGACTTGATATGATAAAAAAATCCAAGAGGAATAGAGTTTTTCAAAAATGTTCATTTAAGTAGATGCTCTACAGAAAAACGTTCGAAAGGTGAAGTGATAGAAAGAAACATGTTTCACGATAATATAGAGACTTCAAATTTAGTGTACGGATATATAGTTTAAAAGGAAGAAAGTGTGCAATTTCAGATTTCCAATATTTGCTACTTTGGGAGGGGCCTCACACCAATATGTTCTATTTTCCGAATAAATGAGGCATGCTTCCTTTTAAATATGATAAAGGTTTGATATTTGGTATATAGGCCAATCATCTAATAAGAAAACCAAGACGAACAGAGTTTTTCATAAATGTTCATTTATGGGTGTGCTCCACAGAAAAACATTCGAAAGGGGAAATGATAAAAGTACTGCACACATGCTTGTAGAGCGCGAACGATATGACTTTCAGAAGCGCGCAAGGTGGCATATGGAAGTAATATTCCCCCTTAATGCGCATGCGCAGGCTTAAGTTCGTTGCGTTCACAGATTAACATATATCAGATTACAGATTAACAGATATCAGATAACATATATCAGATCACAGATTAACATAATATAGTATTCTGTGGTTGCGTTCATCCAGTGTATTTCGAGAAGCGGAAATATGGAGACGTGTTCTGGTGCTATGTCAACGGGAGTTAAACAGCTTTCTGTTATCGAATTTTTAACTGCTGAAAAAGTGACTCCTACTGAGATTCGTCGTCGTTTAAAGGTTGTTTATGGTGACGATGCTGTTGATAGGTCTACTGTAAATCGATGGATAATAAAATTTCGTGGCCTGGAAACACAACCATCTTCAAAAAACTTCTTTTGACTGTGTTTTGGGATGCTAACCGAGTTTATGTGACCTATTTTCTGGAACGAGGGGCAACGGTAAATTCTTCTCAGTACATACAGACTCTAAAACACCTCCGACGTCGAGTTTGTCGTGTTAAAGGCAGCTTGGCGTCAATAATCTTGCAACATGACAACGCTCGTCCACACACCTCGCGCGTAACTGGAGAGGCTCTGCGAAACCTGAAGTTTGAACCTATTCCACACCCTCCTTATTCCCCCGATCTTGCGCCTTGCGATTTTTATTTTTTTCCTCTACTCAAGAGAGACCTCAAGGGTAGTCATTACACCTCGGACTATGAGGTGAAGTTAGCTGTCAAGTCCTGGATTCGAGAAAAGTCGGAAGAATTTTTCAGTGATGGAATGAAAAAACTTATTACACGTTGGGAGAAATGTGTTAGCCTTAACTGTGACTATGTTAAAAAATTAATATATGATGTTGAAACTCAAGAATTGTAATTTAATGTACTTTTTGCCTGATCTTGCTATTTGTTTTTGTTCGCGCTCTACAAGCATGTGTGCATTAATTTTCAACCTACCCTCGTAGTATGCTTCGGGATGATATAGTGACTTGGTGTAAGTGTAGATAGTTCGAAAGGAAGAAGTGCGCAATTTAAGTTTTCCAATGTTTTCTTCTTTAGGGGGTTCTGCACACCAAAATATTCGATTTGCCGAATAAATAAAGAACGCCTTTGTATGCGAGATAGAGTCTTGCAATTTGGTGCACATGTCAATCATTTATACATAGTCAATTATTTATGATTTTATTTGCCTTATTTTGTATTCTACTGTTGGAATCGTATTCTGGGATGTAATTACAAAATGAACATTTATATTCCTATTTGCTATATTTCATATGCTACTGTTTATTTATAAAATTTTTGTCATGTTATTCATATTGTGAGAAGTAATTCTCCCTCTATCATATGCTTCATAACTAAACAAGCACTGTAGTTCGCACGCCTGTCACGCAGTCCATCATAGTTGCTTTCAGCATTGCACGTTTGTCGTGTATTTAGATTTCTAGTATGTAATCTTTTATAATAATATATAATTTTATTTGCCATATTTGTGAAATGCCCTTTATAGTATTCATATTCAGAGACTCATCTCTCCAAGATTTCTGTGAATTTATCACCTTCACATATTGTTCTATGTGCCATATTTGTAAATTTATTTGCCATATTTGTGAAATTTCCTTTATAGTATTCATATTCAGAGACGTATCTCTCCAAGATTTCTGTGAATTTATCACCTTCACATATTGTTCTATGTGCCATATTTGTAATTTTATTTGTAATTTTATTTGCCATATTTGTGAACTGTCCTTTATAGTATTCATATTCAGAGACGCATCTCTCCAAGATTTCTGTGAATTTATCACCTTCACATATTGTTCTATGTGCCATATTTGTAATTTTATTTGCCATATTTGTGAAATTTCCTTTATAGTATTCATATTCAGAGACGTATCTCTCCAAGATTTCTGTGAATTTATCACCTTCACATATTGTTCTATGTGCCATATTTGTAATTTTATTTGCCATATTTGCGAAATGTCCTTTATAGTATTCATATTCAGAGACTCATCTCTCCAAGATTTCTGTGAATTTATCACCTTCACATATTGTTCTATGTGCCATATTTGTAATTTTATTTGCCATATTTGTGAAATTTCCTTTATAGTATTCATATTCAGAGACGCATCTCTCCAAGATTTCTGTGAATTTATCACCTTCACATATTGTTCTATGTGCCATATTTGTAATTTTATTTGCCATATTTGTGAAATTTCCTTTATAGTATTCATATTCAGAGACGCATCTCTCCAAGATTTCTGTGAATTTATCACCTTCACATATTGTTCTATGTGCCATATTTGTAATTTTATTTGCCATATTTGTGAAATTTCCTTTATAGTATTCATATACAGAGACGCATCTCTCCAAGATTTCTGTGAATTTATCACCTTCACATATTGTTCTATGTGCCATATTTGTAATTTTATTTGCCATATTTGTGAAATTTCCTTTATAGTATTCATATTCAGAGACGTATCTCTCCAAGATTTCTGTGAATTTATCACCTTCACATATTGTTCTATGTTGTTGTTGTTGAGACCCAGACCGTCCGACCTACCAGAAAGGATATTGTTCTATGTGCCATATTTGTAATTTTATTTGCCATATTTGTGAAATGTCCTTTATAGTATTGTCCTTTATAGTATTCATATTCAGAGACGTATCTCTCCAAGATTTCTGTGAATTTATCACCTTCACATATTGTTCTATGTGCCATATTTGTAATTTTATTTGCCATATTTGTGAAATTTCTTTTATAGTATTCATATTCAGAGACGTATCTCTCCAAGATTTCTGTGAATTTATCACCTTGACATATTGTTCTATGTGCTATATTTGTAATTTTATTTGCCATATTTGTGAAATTTCCTTTATAGTATTCATATTCAGAGACGTATATCTCAAGATTTCTGTGAATTTATCACCTTCACATATTGTTCTATGTGCCATATTTGTAATTTTATTTTCCATATTTGTGAAATTTCTTTTATAGTATTCATATTCAGAGACGTATATCTCAAGATTTCTGTGAATTTATCACCTTCACATATTGTTCTATGTGCCATATTTGTAATTTTATTTGCCATATTTGTGAAATTTCCTTTATAGTATTCATATTCAGAGACGTATCTCTCCAAGATTTCTGTGAATTTATCACCTTCACATATTGTTCTATGTACCATATTTGTAATTTTATTTGCCATATTTGTGAAATTTCCTTTATAGTATTCATATTCAGAGACGTATCTCTCCAAGATTTCTGTGAATTTATCACCTTCACATATTGTTCTATGTGCCATATTTGTAATTTTATTTGCTATATTTGTAATTTTATTTGCCATATTTGTGAAATTTCCTTTATAGTATTCATATTCAGAGACGTATCTCTCCAAGATTTCTGTGAATTTATCGCCTTCACATATTGTTCTATGTGCCTAATTTAATATGCAATGGTTTTTTTTTTATTTCCATCGAAATAATTTTCTGAAAATTTGAAGAGCAATTTAGTTTGCATAGCTTACAAAAATGGCTTTGTCCGATAGTTTGCACGCATTTCACGTGTTGTTATGTAATCAAAATTTGCAATATTAACTTTTAATTTTAAGTGCAAAATTAATTTGTTAATGATTATTTTTAAATATACTTTGATGCCAGTTATTTTTAGTAAAGCAATTTTCTGGTCTTATTATGCTAAAAATGAAAGAGAAATTTAATCTGTACAGCTTTTGTGTATCTTATACTGTAAACATTTATTTATTTCAACACTTTCTCTTCGTTATTGCATTATTTGTGTATTTATTATATTATTGCGAATATTTGAATTAGATTATATTTTTACATACAGTATTTTACATTGTATTGTGCTTATCTATTTTGAAAGAATTTGAAGCTTTAATTTTATAATGTTATTTTGCAAGCAATATAAATATTAAAGAGACTTTTTGGCTGAACTACTGATTCATCATTACAAATGTTTTGTTTTTATTACAATGATTGCTTTCTCATACTAAAAAATCTGATGTGGGCAGCATATGACTTTCCCTGCAGATTTAAATTCATATTTTCTTAATTTCTTTAATAATTCATTAGATTGGGTTTAATTGCACCAAATAACACTAAGTTTGCATTTGTAATTCAATTTTTGTTTTTATTGGGCAATTGGACATTTTTACTATAGCGGCGTAACAAAAATGCAAGAAATCTCATATCTTGAGAGCGGTTAGTCCTAAAGTATAATGGAGTGTGTTATATTCCTTTCATCGTCAAAAATTGCGTATAGAACAAGAATTTAATTGATACATTTCAGCATACGTAGTCTTCTTTTTTTTTTTTAGATTTTGGCGATTTTTGCAGGCCATTTCGTAAACAAAGGCGGGTTCTTTTCCGAATCGTACCAAATTCTAATCAGCACCAGAGTATCTAACAAGTAACTTACCTACCAAATTTTGTGAAATTTGGTAAATTAGTATTTTAGCTAGAGCGGATAAATGAAATTTTACAGGCCATTTCGCAAAAAATGGCGGGTTTTGTTTTTACGAATCGTACCAAAAACTAATCAGTACCAGGGTCACATCCACTTGACTTACCTACCAAATTTTATGAAATTCCGTCCATTAGTTTTTGAGTTTAAGTGGATACATTCATTGCACAGATACACAGACAGACACACACACAGACGTCACGTCAAAAATAGTTTTTCGTATTCTAGAGATCCCGAAACGCGTAGATCCGACGAAAACTCGAGTTGCGATTTTCGACATGATTACAATACTTTCCCTATACATTACCATGTATTGCAGGGAAAGTAATAATATATAGAGAAAGTATTGATTTTACGAAAATTTTCGAATTCGGTATTTTGATACTAATATATGTTTTAGGATCTCCTGCACACGTTTTGACTATTTTTGGAGTGACATCCGTCTGTTTGTCTGTATGTTTTTGGTCGATTTCTTGCAGGTACGATACCTGCCCCAAATATTAATGGATTTTCACGAAACTTTTCATTTGGCTTTGTTATAAAAAAAATATAGAACTAAGAATTCTTTTAAATTCGAGCGAAAACTTCGAAATGTATTCGAAATTCTAATATTTTATTAACGTGGTGGCACAGGACAAAATTTCACATAATCATGCATGGTTATTTATTGCTCAGTGGTTACGAGTGTTAACATTTTCAATCATTGTTGTGAAAAATAGCCGTGAGGCAATTGTGTTCGTGACGTCATTTGCCTCCTTCGGGGGAGGGGGGGAGTTACCCCTGGGGGATACATTGTCAAGTATAATATTATTCGAAAGATTATTTTTCAAGCACTTTAAAGTGAAAGGTAACACGTTGTAATTGTAATCGCATGGACCAACAATACCGATTTTTCAAAATTTTTCTTATAAAATTTGAAGTAAATAAATAAATAAACCCATAAGTATAACAGTATAGTAGTATACACAAAATTGCTTTTTCAAAAATTTTTGAATTCGAGTCGTGACATGTTCGTCTGCGTGCGTGTTTGTGTTTGTTGTGAAACATCTTTCGGTGCAGGGTAGAGTAGTAAATCGCGAAAGAAATGTATACACCTTTCACTATACCATTTTTATATATTACTCTTCACTGCGAAAGAATTAAATTCATCGCCTTTTGTAGCGAAAGTCATGTGCTGCCCACGTCGGAACTTCTTTATGTAGTGCCAACTAACTAAAACAAATTCACAATTTCAATTTCTCTATACCCATTATATGATATTAAAATTCGATGTCCACTACTATTTTTTTCGCTCTATATTCGTTCTATTGATGTTTTTATTTCTGAGCAGCATATATTTTAGTTCTACGATATACATCAAATTGCATTTCCTGACAATTTATTTCTCTAAACATCACATATTCTCAACATGATTTTCCATTTCCTTACATTTTACTTTTCTGAAGTGTTTATATCTCTTCCCAGGAAATACAATTCTTAACAACATGGGAATTTTATCCTCTATCACCAGTGAGAACAACAAAATCTAATATATATAAAAGGGAAAATTCAAATAGATGCTTTTAAGTGAAGTAAGTATCTCTTGAAGTTTGCGATGGATTTGAATGGAATTTTTTTCAGGCAATAAGGTTGGTTTCATGAAATAGTCTAATGCAAGATTTACTTTTCCTGCAATACATGATGATGTATAGGGAAAGTATTGGAATAATGTCGAAAATCGCAACTCGAGATTTCGACGGATCTATACGTTTCGGGACCTTTATAATACGAAAAACTATTTTCAGCTTGACGTCTTTGTGCATGTCTGTTTGTGCAATGTATGTATTCACTCTAACTCAAAAACTAATGGACTAAATTTCATAAAATTTTATATATAAGTCACTTGTGTGTGACCTTGGTGTTGATTAGATATTGGTATAATTCGGGATAAAAGAACCCGCCTATTTTTGCGAAATAAACCGCAAAAACTGCTTTTATCCAAAAACTGTTTGTATCTGGTAGATAAGCCATTTACAGGATACCCTGTAAATGGCTTACTGATTAGATTTTGGTACGATTCGGAAAAGAAGAACTTGCCATTTTTTACGAAATGATCAGCAAAAAACCTAAAAATATCTAAAAAAATCTGATGTGGGCAACACATGACTTTCCTTATATATTGCAATGAATTTATTACTTTTACAGTTAAAAACATGCCATTCTTATAGTAGATACTTATATTTTTTCAAGATATTGAATTTTCTTCAATTAGTTTTCATTTTCATTGATTTAGTGTCATTTTTATCCGATTGGCGAGATTTTCGTTAATTTGGCAACATTTAAAAATTTTGCCAAGTTGGCGACATTCCGCTAAATTCGTCGCCAAAATCTCGTCAAGTGTTATGGACGGAGAAATAAGTTATTCTTAGAGCAGATAAATGACTATTGGCGTTCAAATACAAAAGTATTACTCAAAGTATCTTTTCCCGTGAATGGAACGAGTCAGATCCATGAGAATGATGTCACCAAATTCATCGCATGATATTACACATGAAAAGTAAACATGTTTCTCAACAGTAAATACTTTTTTTTAATATATCGGATTTTTTGAAAAATTTATTTGAAAAATGTACAATATCTCGAGAACCATTCATGCTAGCGTTCTAAAGTTTATGTCAATCGTTTTCTTAGAAAAAATTACATAAGAAATGTCTATTTGCGTAACATTATTAAAGGTTTTGATATTTTGATGATTTTTTCAAAATTTCACTCGAAAATTTAGGGGGGGGGGGGTCTGGACATTCGATTGTATTTTAAAATAATAGGCTTCCGGTATTCATGGATTGTGATTTTTGTACCAAATTTCATTCGAATCTTTCCATTTGTTCTTGAGATATCGCCTCCACACACACACACACACAGATATCACCTCAAAAATGTTCGATTCGTGATCAGGGATGCTTGAAACGTGCTCTCACGTCGAAAACTCGATTTCGAATTTTCGACTCCGTCACAATATTTTCCTTATACATTATGTGTTTAAGGAAAGTAATAAAAGACTACGTATGCTCAAATGTATCAATTAAATGTTTGTTTTATACGTAATATTTTTCACGAAGAAAAGAATAAGACCAACCCCATTGCTCTAGGACGAACGGCTCTCGAAATATTTTAATTTTTCGCAATTTTGTTCCGCCGTCTTTGAAAAAAATGTTCAGTTACCACATAAAACCAAAATGTGAATTAAAATTTCGATTTTCGGAATAAAGGAGAAACACTCCTTTTAAAACTTGATGACGCCCCTTTTAGAGGCTTGATATTTGGTATATGACCGAATTATCTGATAGAAATCACAAAAAGAATAGAGTTTTTCAAAAATGTATATTTAAGGGGGTGGGTACTCCATACAAAAGCATTCGAAAGGTAAAATACTAGAAAAGAATTCTTTGCGATGAGATAGAGACTTTAACTTTGGTGTACGGGTAAAAAGTTGGAAAGAAAGAAAGTGTACAATTTCAGTTTTCTGACTGTTGCTATTGTAGGGGGTGCCGCTCACTAAAATGTTCGATTTGCCGAACAAATGAAAAACGCCTCCTTTATAATGTGATAGGGGCTTGAAATTTAGTATATGGGTTAACCATTTGACAAAAAAACCAAAGATGAATACTGTTTGACAAAAATATTCATTAAAGGGGTACTACACAGAAAAACGTTCGAAAGGTTAAGTGATAGAAAAAACATGCTTCTCGATAGGATATAGACTTCAAATTTGGTGTACGGGTAGATAATTTGAAAGGAAGAAAGTGTGACATTTCAGATTTCCAATATTTGCTATTTTAAAGGGTGCCAGACACTAATATGTTCGATTTCTGAATAAATAAGCCTCCTATTAAATGTGATAGAGGCTTGATATACAGCATATGGGCCAATCATCTGATAAAAAAACCCAAGACAAACAGAGTTTTTCAAAAATGTTCATTTATGGGTGTGCTTCACAGAAAAAAGTTCGAAAGGAGAAATAATAAAATAGGGGTGCCTTGGATAAGATAGACTTTAATGTGGTGCACTGGTAGATAATTCGAAAGGAAGAAATGCGCAAATTAAGTTTCCCAATATTTTCTTCTTTAGGGGGTTCTGCTCACCAAGATATTCGATTTGTCGAATAAATGTGAAGCGCGAATTATTAAAAAAATTACATTATTCAGGGTTGCTTATTGCGAAACCGTTGATTTTCAACTGGTATTCGGCTAGTATACGTATAATGGCGGAACAATAGGAATTGAAATACCAGTTTTTATACTAATCGAGGCAAATCCTCAAATCGATCAACTTGTATAATAGAATGACAAATCAATAAATCAGAAAAGTCATTTTATTAAAAACATCCTTCAGCCGTACATACAATTTTTTAAAAAGCCAAAGCGCTTTCGGGTATCATCATATCCTTCCTCAGTGGCGTTAAAATAAGAAAAATTGCCAACATGCCTAAATACAACCTACTACCTATCTATTAATTATCTATCCTAATCTATTAATGTGTCCGACCCACTTCTGTTGAAGTTTTTTGCCGTTTTGCTTCGTCGCTGCCATGCAATCTCACACATCCATTTCTCGTAACAGATTTTATAAATTTAAACTAAAATTGACTAGATTATTGGGTAGGCTTAACTTTTTGACTTACTGTAAAAGATTTCATATTGTATCTCCATTTTCTTCCATCAAAAAACGCGTTTATAATGGTTCTTCCGTATCATACGTCGTACTGAATTTAGTCTTCTTAACAATGCTGTTCGTAATTTACGTATGGATATTAATTTTTGTGAGCGTAATTACTATTTTTAGCATAGTTAACTTGCAGCTTGTTCACATTATGCGGTGATGGATAGTTTACTGGATTGCATTTATGTAAGGTTACGCCATGTCCGTAGTAATTTAGAATTTCGGTATTCCAAAAAACTTTCTTTTTGGAATAACAGACCTGGTCATTTTAAATCTTATAGTAGGTTTACTCATTCTAATTATGTTCCTCATTTAGCTACTGTTCTTAATTATGTGCATCATTTAGATACTGTTCCTAATTATATTCCCGCTTCTAAATATACTATCCCTATTTCTTCGGTTCACCCTAAATTTAAATATAATCGTGATGAATTTATTAGTTTTAGACTTCAATTTTTCTATCAGCTTAAAGCACCGGTTCCTTTCCCTTTTGTGAAGAATTCTTCCCAGGATATTTCCATGACTCAGCGTATTGTTTTAGAAAGAGGACCAAAATTTACCTATCCACCTGTCTCCCATAATTTTATTGATTTAATTCCACCTGTTGAGGTTGCTTTATTTCATGTCGTTCAAAAACATAGAGATCGGGGACGTTTTGTCATGTACCGCTCTATTTCTGGTTTTCAAAATATTAACAATTTTGAAGGTAAAAACAAAAACTTTCCTAGTTCAGAAGGCAGGTTACATGTTGAAATTTCAGAACTTAATAAACTTAAAACCAATAGTAATTTGATTATATTATCTGCTTACAAAACTAAACAACTTATGTTTACAGACCAAGTTGATTATATTGATGCAATGTGCGAAGGTGTATTGCTGAGATGGATTGTGCTAAAGTTAAAAAATTCCCGATTACTGTTATAAATTCTAGAATCGCTAAACTAAAAAATTCTATTGACCTTCCTTCTAATATAAAATAGGCCGCTTTCCGTAACTCCCATAAATTACCCCAACTTTTCGGTCAAATAAAATTATATGAAGTTAATCACCCAATGCGACTTATTATGCCCACTTATTTTTTATGCCCACTTATTTTTTGGAGAAGGCTTTGGCAAAGTTCCTTAAGCCATTGTTTAACAAACATTACTATAACGTTCCTTCTACAGAACAATTTTTAATAACCTTTTTAATTCTAATTTTGTTTCTAATTGTACTCTTCACAGTTTTGATGTGGTTTCGCTATTCCCCAGTGTTCCCGTTGATAAAACTATTGATATTATAGCCAGAAAGCTTTTATTGCATAATTATAGTATTCCTTCCATCAACTCAATAATCTCTGCATTGAATATTGTGGCGGAGACCAATTATTTTCGTTTCCGTGGTGATGTTTACTTAAAAACTGTAGGTGCCCCTATGGGTAGCCCCTTTTTGGTATTTTTCCTGAAGCTGCTTTGCAGGAACTCGAGAACAAAGTTATGCTCTTTTTATCCCATAAACCTATTCATTGACAAAGTTATATTGATGATGTTTTTAACATTTGGGATCATAGTTTAAAGGATCTCCTTAATCTTTTGGTTTTGGTTAATAATTTTTACCCCTCCATTAATTTTACTGTTGAGCATGAATTCGACTGTTCCTTTCCGTTTTTAGACGTTCTTATTTCTCACAATTCTTCTGGTTTTCAGTTTTCTGTTTTTCGTAAACGCACATTCACTAACACTTGCATCCCTGCTAATCCTTTTCACCCTATCTAGTAAAAAAAAGCCTCCTTTAATGCATATTTTAATCGCGAATTTAATCTTTGTTCTACTATCTCGTCTTTAAACAATGAAATTGATTTCATCTTTAAACTTGGTCAGGATTCCGGTTACTCTTTGGAGTTTGTTTATAAAATCTTTTCGAATATTCGGCGTGGTTTTATTTAACCCAATTCTAAACTTATTCCCATTAATGATCGTTTGTCCTTTAAAGCCAGTTTTCCGTACCATCCAAATATATTTCGTCCTCTTATCAAATTTTGCACCGGGTTTAATTTTAGAACCGCGCACTCGACTGTTATCACTTTTTACTTTCCTTATATACATAATGTATAAGGAAAGTATTGTGACGGGGTCGAAAATTCGAATTCGAATTTTCGACGGGAGAGCACGTTTCAAGCATCCCTGATCACGAATCAAATATTTTTGAGGTGATGTCTGTATGTGTGTGTGTGAAAGTATGTGTGTGTGTGGGTGTTGGTGAGTTTGTGGAGACGATATCTCACGAAAGAATGGAGCGATTCGAATGACATATGGTGCAAAAATCACAATCCGTGAATACTGGAAGCCTATTGTATTTAAACGTAATCGAATGATCAGACCCCCCCTAAATTTTCGAGAGAAATTTTGAAAAAATCA
Organism: Amaurobius ferox; assembly: GCA_951213105.1. Classification (NCBI taxonomy): domain Eukaryota; kingdom Metazoa; phylum Arthropoda; class Arachnida; order Araneae; family Amaurobiidae; genus Amaurobius; species Amaurobius ferox. Next base: position 47,454 of record CATNUR010000015.1, on the reverse strand, counting down.
TCAAAATATTAAAACCTTTAATAAAGTTACGCAAATGGACATTTCTTATGTAATTTTTCTTTAAAAAACGATTAACATAAACTTTAGAACGCTAGCATAAACCGTTCTTGAGATATTGCACATTTTTCAAACAAATTTATCAAATAATCCCATAAATTAAAAAAAAATATATTAACTGTTGAGAAGCATGTTCATTTTCATATGTAATATCATGCGATAAATTGGGTGACATCATTCTCGTGGATCTATCTCGTTCCATTCATGAGAAAGATACTTTGAGTAATACTTTTGTATTTGAACGCCAATAATCATTTATCTGCTATAAGAATAACTCATTTATCCATATCGCTTGGCCAAATTTTGGCGACGAATTTGGCGGCTTTTTTAAATGTTGCCAAATTAACGAAAATCTCGCCAAATGGATAAAAATGACCCTAAATCATAGAAAATGACGACTAATCGTCGAAAATTCAATATCTTGGAAATAACATAAGTATCTATTATAAGAAAAACCTATTTTTTTATTGTAAAAGTGGTAAATTCAATGCATTATATAAGGAAAGTCATGTGTTGCCCACATCAGATTTTTTTTGTTGTAAAATTAGTAAATTCATTGTATTATATAAGGAAAGCCATGTGTTGCTCACATCAAATTTTTTTAAATCGTATTCGTACTGATAAATTCAGGGATAAAGATAATTTTAAAAGTCATGCAGGGGTATATGTTGCTCCTTTCTCCAGATAACGTTTATAAGTTTTATATAGGTAACACTAAACGTACGGTTGGTATTCAATTGGCAGAACATGCTATAGACGTTAAAAATGGTAGGCAATCGACTGCTCTTGCCCAGTTAGTGATTAATGATAATTTTCAACCCCTCTTTTGAAAAATCTTTTATTTTGATCAACTGTAATAATCACCGGTTTATTTTACTTTACGATTCCCTTTTAAATTATCTATATCGCACTTCTATTTGTAATTTTGACCCCGTCCATGCTTAAGTTATGCTTGGCGACTCGTTCTCGATTCCATGCGTATCAAACCTTTACAAAGTTACCTTTAATTTATAAAATTTAATTTTGTATATTGATGTTTAAACTGGATTATGACACTATATTTTCTTGATTTTGTAATTTTTAAATCTGGTGTATGGATGCATAAAATATGTTTTGTGGTAATGCCAATTTTAGGATATGTAAATTCAGCTTGCCGGTAGTAGATTGTATTTAGGCATGTTGGCAATTTTTCTTATTTTAACACCACTGAGGAAGGGTAGAACACCCGAAAGCGCTCTGGCTCTTTTAAAGATTGTATGTACGTCTGGAAGATGTTTTTAATAAAATGACTTTTGTGATTTATTGATTTGTCATTCTGTTATACAAGTTGATCGATACCAGTTTTCATGTCTGTATATGACCGCTTATAGCACGAAATTTTCTTTACTGATTTATAGGCTCTTTCATTGCTCTTAAATGACAAGTTTACGGATAAAGATATTTCGATGTAAACCACATTAAATAAAAAAAAATAATAAAAATAAAATCGCAAATACCTTACACACGCTAAATATTTCCTGGAACACATGATTTGTCGACAAAACATTTATTTATGCAGTGATATCAAATATAGGAAATGCTTTGATGTATACATGTCCTACACCTATCCACGGTACAACGAGAAGGAAGACAACGAGAGGGGCAGTAAGTTATAGTTCCTGTGAATGCTTCCTCCACTAAGTTCAGGTCTAAATTAGAGGGAACTTCCTGGCGTCCAAACAGATACTTTACACCTTCGGGTAGACCAGACGATCTGGGTTGAAAAATTTATACGAACTGGCAAAAAACAATTCTGGGATCAAAAATTCCTAACGATCTAAACCCCAACGAATTCTTCAACATCTTTAATAACTTCAAGAAATGTCGGAATAACAGCCCGGAAGACAACAAATGGCTCATAGAATATAAAGAAAAAAATAACGACTCTCTTAATGAAGCCAAAGCTTTTGATAGCTATTACACTCAAGGGAAAATTAAAACAGGGAGGGTAGTACCACAGCAAAGTAAAACAGGAAAGGCACAGTACCATGGGGTTAGAAGTAACACATTTTCCAGAGGTGACTATAGATGAATTAAAGACATCCAGAAACTTCACCCTGAAGAAAAAAACCACAGGCCCGGATGAAATCAATGGGAAAGTGTTAAGAAACAGTAGAAAGAAGATACATGTCTGGACCACGGAAAGAATTAAAAACCTATAATGCAACAATGCATTCCTAAGAGCTGGAAAACCGCAAGTATTATCCTTATCTATAAAACCAGAAAAGAGGAAGATAACATAGGGAACTACTGAGCAATAGCTTTGATGTCGTATGTGGGGTAGACGGTAGAAAAAATTCTTTTAAAAATACTTGGAAGAATGGTGGGCTACCAAATAGAAAATCTTCTCCGACTGCATAGACGGATTTCGCTCATGAACAGACACTGTAGAAACCCCTTTTCGACACATCCAGAAATTCGAAGCTCCAAAGCAAACAACTATACGATGATACTCTATATAGACATTAAAAGTGCGCATGACAACGTTAACATAGCAAAAGTGATAAGAAAATTATACACAAGAAATAAGGATGCTAGATAGAGCGAGAACGGTTAAATGGAGAGGCTAAGAATCTAATCTCAACAATGTAGCCTCCCGCAAAAATTAGAGCTTTTCCAGTTCGTATTTAACATCTACTCGTCTGACATCTGAAGAAACAGGAGAATTCGATAGACTATACCAATATGCGGATAATACCACTCTGGTAGTAAAGGATGAAAAAAATTCATTTGCCTAGCAAAACCCCAAAGGGCGATTCTGAAAATTGAATGTAGCAAAATGGAAAATGTCTTTTTCAACGATGAAAATAGAAGTAATAACCATCTCTGCTAAGAGAAGAAGAGTACATAAACCAAACATAACAATGTCGGTAAAAACCATCAATTGGGTACATGAAGATTTTATGCCTCACGATCATAAAGAAATGGAAATGGAACAGGCGTCAAGAAGAAACCACAAATGAGATAAGATAAAACCATCGAAATAGCTAAATCTGGCGTCTTGAAACAAAACCTCCGATGCAAATCGTCAGGCAAATTATGACGGCCCAAATTGACCAGCTTAACCAAATTTTAAGAAACCTTCACAATTATGAATAAACACAACATATTAAAAAATTTGATATGAGCAACACATGACATTCCTTATTTAATGCAATGAATTTACTACTTTTACAATACAAAAAATCTGATGTGGGCAGCACATGACTTTCCTTATATAATGCAATGAATTTACTACTTTTACAGCAAAAAAAAATATGTTATTCTTATAGTAGATACTTTTATTCTTTCCAAGATTTTAAATTTTCGTCAATTAGTCGTCATTTCATTGATTTAGCGTTATTTTTATCCATTTGGCGACATTTTCGTTAATTTGGCAACATTTATAAAGTCGCCAAATTGGCGACATTCCGCTAAATTCGTCGCTAAAATATCGCCAAGCATTATGGAAGGAGAAATAAGTTATTCTTATAGTAGATAAATGACTATTGACGCTCAAATACAAAATATTACGCAAAGTATCTTTTCTCATGAATGGAACGAGCTAGATCCACGAGAATGATGTCACCGAATTTATGGCGTGATATTACATATGAAAAGTGAACATGTTTCTCAACAGTTAACATATATTTTTTTTAATTTATGGGATTTTTTGATAAATTTATTTAAAAAATGTGCAATATCTCGAGAACGGTTCATACTAGCGTTCTAAAATTTATGTCAGTCGTTTTCTAAGGAAAAATTACATAAGAAATGTCTATTTGCGTAACTTTATTAAAGGTTTTGATTTTTTGATAATTTTTTCAAAATTTCACTCGAAAATTTAGGGGGTTCTGAACATTCGATTACGTTTAAAAACAATGGGCTTCCAGTATTCATGGATTGTGATTTTTTTGCCAAATTTCATTCGAATCGCTCCATGCGTTCGTGAGATATGGTCTCCACACACACACACACGCACAGACATCATCTCAAAAATGTTTGATTCGTGATCATTGATGCTTGAAACGTGCTCTCCCGTCGAAAACTCGAATTCGAATTTTCGACCCCGTCACAATACTTTCCTTATACATTATGTATATAAGGAAAGCAATATGTTTTTCTTATAGTAGATATTTATATTCTTTCCAAGATATTAAATTTTCGCCACTTAGTCGTCATTTTCATTGATTTAGTGTCATTTTTATCCATTTGGTGAGCTTTTCGTTAATTTGGCACCAGTTAAAAACATCGCCAAGTTGGCGACAGTCCGCCAAATTCGGAGCCAAAATTTCGGCAAGCGTTATGGACGGAGAAATAATTTATTCTTATAGCAGATAAATAACTATTGGCGTTCAAATACAAAAGTATTACTCAAAGTATCTTTTCTAATGAATGGACCGAGCTAGATCCATGAGAACGATCTCACCCAATTTATCATATGATATTACATATGAAACGTGAACATGTTTCTCAACAGTTATTATTATTATTTTAATTTACGGGATTTTTTGATAAATTTATTTAAAAATCTGCAATATCTCGAGAACGGGTCATGCTAGCGTTCTAAAGTTTATGTCAATCGTTTTCTAAAGAAAAATTACATAAGAAATGTCTATTTTCGTAACTTTATTAAAGGTTTTGATATTTTGATGATTTTTTCAAAATTTCACTCGAAAATTTAGCGGGATTCTGAACATTCAATTAAGTTAAAAACAATAAGCTTCTAGTATTCATGGATTGTGATTTGTGTACCGAATTTCATTCGAATCGATCCATTTGTTCGTGAGTTTTCGCCTCCACAGACTCACTGACACACACACACACATACTTTCACACACACACACACACAAGCACGCACACACACACACGCACACAGACATCACCTCAAAAATATTCGATTTTTGATCAGAGATGATTGAAACGTGCTCACTCGTCGAAAACTCGAATTCGAATTTTCGACCCCGTCACAATACTTTCCTTACACATTATGTATATAAGGAAAGTAAAAATGCAGGAATCGGGCTTGCATTAGGGTTCTCGAAATACGCTACTGCTGAAGCCATGAGAATTGAAAGTAATATTTCTTAATACGCGCTATGCAAGATAGAAAAGCTTAAAAAATCCATTTTAAAACAAGAAATTGCTAGAGGCGATAACGAGTTCGCCCGAAAAAGACTTCAAAATTTGAACAAAATTAGAAGAAAAGAGATTGATTGGGCACTACACAAGGTTACCAGTATCTCCAAGCGTATTAAATATGAGAAACTAGAGCCCCTGTCTTACCCACCAAATTTCATGAAATTCGGTCCGTTAGTATTTGAGTTAGAGTGGATACATGCATTGCACAGACATACAGACAGACACACAGGCAGACACACTGACGTCACGCTAAAAATCGTTTTTTCGTATTCTAGAGGTCTCGAAACATGCAGATCTGTGGAAAACTCGAGTTGCGATTTTCGGCATGATTCCAATACTTTCCCTATATATTACCATGCATTTGCAGGGAAAGTAATTAAATCTAGACCCATTAAACATCGAAATTTATCTTAAGCTAAAAATAATTTGTTTGGAATACTTGAGTAACAATATAATCTTTGCACATTTCGTTTGCTAAAGTGAGTTTTAAAAGATTTTAGGGAATGTACACTACTAGATATTTCTGTCGTAGTTACTAGCCAACCAGCGTTCTGAAGGTATTTACAGTTACCCTCATATTCTATAGTGTATATGCGGGTGAGAAGGAAAAGGTAAATAACTAATTAGAAAAAAAAAACATATCTATATATTTTATTGAAAGTGAATATTTTATTTACCCGGAAATTAAAAGTTTCCACGAAAGAAGATAAATTTAGGTATTTCCTACTAAACTTAAAGTCTAATGATTTTAAATTTCTAAAACAGTCGTGTTAAATGCAGAAATGACTAAAATTACCATACTGTTAAGCATACGCGTATTTTGCTAAGGAAAAGGTAGGACAACTGACATTCATATATTCGATGTGGGCGTAAGGGACCTTCGGTCCCAAGGTAGCCCGTAATGAAGCGTCTTGGCTTGGTAGGACAATATTCTCCGTGTGATGTCACGTGTCTATATTCTATTGCCACTTCAAAATTAACAAACGATTTTCAACTATAAGAATGCGAAAACTTTTTGTATTTTGGCAACTCCTCTCAAAGTTTACACTGAACCGTGACATCACAAATGACGAAACTTGATTTGCATTACGTCAAGTTAACATCTTTTTGATTGGTTGCCGTGCTGAGAACCCAAGCTTATATTTAGAACCTCAGAAATTACAGTCTTTGCTTGTTGATGAATTGTTTGATATTACTTCGTGAGTTAGCAGTTACCGACAGCGCGTTAGATATTGGTAAGATTCTGTTTTTCCTAGGTATAATTTTTGCATTTTTATCTCTGCATTTGCAGATATCGAAAGTTTCAATTGTTACAAACAAAATATCGACGAATTACAGGAGTTTATTTTCATCAAATGCAATCTCTCTGCTTCAGAGGGATCTGGCAATATTTGTTCGTGTCCGTAAAACTTCGACAACAAGACTATTTTCAATTTTATAAATGACTCAATTTTATTACGGATATTAAGTTAATTGTGGCTACTCTAATACATAGCAATATTTCGGTGTATTTCGTATAAATATATTGTTTCAGCATTTGTTAAATGGCAATCTGAAAATATTCTTAAACATTGTTTACATTATTGTGGTAATTATATAAACTTGTGTTTAAGCTGAACTTTTGAGTAAAGTATTGATATAGCTTTATTTAATTTCAATCGCATTTTTGTATTTGTGACTTGGTCCGCATATATCCCCGAGTAGACAATATACATTGGGTAATTTGTTGAGTTAAAAGTAAAATTTTATAAAATGGGGGCATTTGTCTATATATCGTAAAAGAAAATCAATTGGAGCATAGTTTCTTGGCACTGAATGATTTCAGAACATTCGTAACACAATGGAGTTGACAGTTTTGCCACAAATTGGTCACAACTCGTATGGATCTTTATAAAATAATCCGTAATGCATTAACACGTATGAACTAAAATCAGGAGGAGATTCCTTTTTAACTTTATTAATCTAGGTACTCTCTCTTTCGTAGTATGACAATGGCCCTCTAATCATACAAGAATTTTTTCATATTTTTTTTTCATTTGTGTTATTTAATTTTAGTCATTTAAAACTGTATTTTGGACTAATAATTTTGAACTTTTATAATTAAACTAGCGAATTTTTGTTAAACCAAACAATGAAGTCTCAATAAGCTCATCTCGAAATTTGTGAATTTAATTTTTTGCAGTAGGGTTTTTACACTGTTCATCCATGATCAAATTTACAATATTTATACGTAAAACTTACCAGAGTATTCCTCACTAATTTGCCCAATCTAACATTTTCAAAGTGCGCAATCTCTAAAATAATACTAAATATTGCAACACAATAATTTTCTTCCCATTTTCCTCTATACGACCCCATAAGTGCTTTTATCAAACAGTCTTTATTTCGAACGTTTTTGTGTGGAGCAGCCTGTCTTCCTTTAAAGTTTAGAAGAAATTATTTCTTTCAACGTGTGTTGTCGAATTGCTCACCCATGCTTGAGATTCTTGTCTCTATTTCTCCTTAAAGAAATTTTTTATTCCGTAAATCGAACGTTTTGGTGTGCGGCATCCCTAAAGTAACAGATATTGGAAACATTAATTGTACACCTTCTATTCAGGTGATCTACCCATGAACTAAATTTCTAGGCTCTCTCATCTCGAATTATGTTTTCTATGATTTTGTATTTCGAACGTTTTGGTGTATGGAGGACTCCCCCCCCCCCCTCTGACTAATTAAAAAATTGGATTTTCCCCGGGAGTTTAATCATACGATTGACCCGTGTATGAAATGTAAAGTCTGTTACTTAAAAGACGTTACACTCATAATACACAAATCGAACATTAGTTTGCGGCACCCCTTAAATTAGCAAATATGAAAATCAAATTGTTCACTTTATTCCTTTCGAACAATACTTTTGAACCAAATTTTAAAATATTTAATCACGAAGTGTGCTTTTCTACCATTTCACATTTCGAGCGTTTTGATGTAGATTACTACCTCTAATGAACATTATAGAATAATTTTTTAATTGTACGATTGACCCTTGTATCAAATTTGACGTCAATATTTCATTTAAAAAGTTTTTATTTATTCCTCTACTTGAATATTTTGGTGTGTGGTACTCCTAAAGTAGCAAACATTCTAAAAATGAAATTGTGCACTTTCTTCTTTTTCAAAAAATTTCTCGACACCAAATTTAAAGTATCTCATCTCAAAGTATGTTTGTACCATTTTACATTTCGAATGTTTTGATGTGGAGCACTTCCCCTACTGAAAAAATTGTTTTGGAAAAATTGGCACTTCCCCGGGGTTTAATCGAATTGACTCATGTATAGAATTTCAAGCCTATCTCGCTTGAAAGAATTGGCCTCTTATTATTCCGCAAATCTAGCATTTTGGTGTGCGGCATCGCTTAAGTAGCAAGTATTGGAAAACATATTGTAGATTTTCTTCCTTTCGAACAATCTACCATTGCAGCAAATGCAATGTTCCTATCTCATCGCAAAATGTCTTCCTATCGTTTCATCTTTGGAACAGTTTGGTGTGGAGCAAGCACCCTTCTATTGAACATTTTTGAAATATTCAATTTTTCTTTAACTAGTGTATAGAATTTAAAGTCAATATTTTATTTAAAAGACTTTCCTAATATTTTTGAAATTGAGCATTTTGGTGTGCAGCCCCCCTAAAGTAACGGATATTAAAGTATACACTTTTGAACAATCTTTTCTTGCAACAAATTTAAAGTTTTTATTTCATCGCAAAGTATTTTTTCCATTTCATTTATAGAACGATTTAGTATGGAGCGCCCCCCTCAGATGAATGTTTTATTGATTGGTCCATATACCAAATTTCAAGGCCATAACGCATTTTAAAATGAGGCGTTTCTCATTTATTCGGCAGATCGAACATTTTGGTGTGGCACCCCCTAAAGTAGCAAAATTTGGAAAAGTGAAGCTCGGTTTCTTCCTTTCGAACTATATACTCATACACCAAAATTTGGAGCTTGTCTCACTGGAGTATGTTTTTGCCATTCCATCTTTCAAACGTTTGGTGTTCAGCATCTTCCGCTGAAGAACATTTACGTAACATTTGTTTTTCTTTCGAGTTTTATCGAACGATTGACCCATACCTTAAACTGAAACTATCACTTAACCTTTTTATCTACCGTTGGTACTTTAAAGTACCCGTAGATTCCAATCCTACTAAAACTAATTTTAATGGAACAATCCCGATGGTACTTTTGAGGATAAATGCTATATACTCCACTTTAGTGTCACTAGATAGCAGTAGGAGTTCCAGGCAATAGTTCTCGTTCAACAAGAATATTATAGCGTCCCTCTCTACTGTGAATGTGTATTTTTATGACCGACGTTACTGTGAAGTTTATCTCCTTGTATAACCTTAAATTTTGAAGGTAAGTCAATCGGACATTTTTTTTTCGTTTAATATCGCCTATGAATTGATATTACTGTAAAATTTTCATAATGGACGTGTTTATTACTTTCCTTATATACATAATGTATAAGGAAAGTATTGCGACGGGGTCGAAATTTCGAATTCGAGTTTTCGACGTGAGAGCACGTTTCAAGCATCCCTGATCACGAATCAAACATTTTTGACGGTGTGTGTGTGTGTGTGTGTGTGTGTGTGTGTGTGTGTGATCGATAAGTGACGAACGAATGGACCGATTCGAATCAAATTTGGTATAAAAATCAAATCCGTAAACACTGGAAGCCTATTGTTTTTATACGAAATCGAATGTTCAGACCCCCCCCCCCCCTAAATTTTCGAATGAAATTTTGAAAAAATCGTCAAAAAATCAAAACCACTAATAAAGTTACGCAAATAAACATTTATTATGTAATTTTTCATTAGAAAACGATTGACATAAATTTTAGAACGCTAGCATGAACCGTTCTCGAGATATTGCAAATTTTTCAAAAAAATTATAAAAAACTATATATATATATATATATATCTATAATGTAATTCCTATTGAGAAACATGTTCACTTTCATATATAATACCATGCGATAAATTGGATGACATCATTCTCGTGGATCTAGCTCGTTCCGTTCATGAAAAAAGATACTTTAAGTAATACTTTTGTATTTGAACGCCAATAGTCATTTATCTGCTGTAAGAATAACTTATCTTTGTCCATAACCCTTTGGCGACGAATTTGGCGGAATGTCGCGAACTTGACGACTTTTTGAAATGTTGCCAAATTAACGAAAATCTCGCCAAACGGATAAAAATGGCGCTAAATCAATGAAAATGACGACTAATTGTGGAAAATTCAATATCTTGGAAATAATATTAGTATCTACTATAAGAAAAACCTATTTTACTGTAAAAGTAGTAAATTCATTACATAAGGAAAGTCATGTGTTGCCCACATCTTATTTTATGTGCACAGGGTTTTTTCAATGGTACTTCAAAGTACTGCCGGGTCACACAGAGCAGCGTCGGAGCTAGAGATATTAGTGCCCACGGCAAACAGTGGAATCGATGCCCGCCCACCCGATTTAATGTTATTACTTAAAAAAAAAAGTCTGCATCTTAATGATCCCCCTCTTCAGGTCGGCATCTGGGATGATTGCCCCCCCCCCCCCCCCTTCACTTTACGGCTCTGATCGTAGCAGTATAGCAGTGGTAATTTAATGAAAGAAAAAATAACTAATAAATTATTTGGCGTGGTTTAATAGATTCTTATTTTTACTTTCCTCATATACATAATGTATAAGGAAAGTATTGTGACGGGGTCGAAAATTCGAATTCGAGTTTTTGACGGGAGAGCACGTTTCAAGCATCCCTGATCACGAAACAAACATTTTTGAAGTGATGTGTGTGTGTGTGTGTGTGTGTGTCAGTGAGACTGTGGAGACGATAACGGACGAACGAATGGACAGATTTGAACGAAATTTGGTACAAAAATCACAATCCGTAAACACTGGAAGCCTATTGTTTTTATACGCAATCGAATATCCAGAACCCCCCTAAATTTTCGAATAAAATTTTGAAAAAAATCGTCAAAAAATCAAAACCACTTATAAAGTTACGCAAATAGACATTTCTTATGTAATTTTTCACTAGAAAACGATTGACATAAATTTTAGAAGGCTAACATGAACCGTTCTCGAGATATTGCACATATTTAAAAAAAATTATCAAAAAGTCATATAAAATGAAAAAAAAATATATTTCCTATTGAGAAACATGTTGACCTTTCATATGTAATAGCATGCGATAAATTGGGTGACATCATTCTCGTGGATCTATGTCGTTCCATTCATGAAAAAAGATAATTTGAGTAATACTTTTGTATTTGAACGCCAATAGTCATTTATCTGCTGTAAGAACAACTTATTTCTTTGTCCATAACGCTTGGCGAGATTTTGGCGACGAATTTCGTGGAATGTCGCCAACTTTGCGACTTTTTGAAATGTTGTTAAATTAACGAAATCTCGCCAAATGAATAAAAATGACTGTAAATCAATGAAAATGACGACTAATTGTCGAAAATTCGATATCTTGGGAAGAATATTAGTATCTACTATAAGAAAAACCTATTACTTTCCTTATATACATAATGTATAAGGAAAGTATTATGACGGGGTCGAAAATTCGAATTCGAGTTTTCGACGGAAGAGCACGTTTCAAGAATCCCTGATCACGAATCAAACATTTTTGGAGTGATGTCTGTGTGTGTGTGTGAAAGTATGTGTGCGTGCGTGTCAGTGAGCCTGTGGAGACGATAACTGACGAACGAATTGACCGATTCGAACAAAATTTGGAACAAAAATCACAATCCGTAAACACTGGAAGCCTATTGTTTTTATACGCAATCGAATGTATGCGCAATCGAATAGACATTTCTTATGTAATTTTTCATTAGAAAACGATTGACATAAATTTTAGAACGTTAACATAAACCGTTCTCGAGATATTGTACAATTTTTCAAAAAAATTATCAAAAAGTCTTAAAATAAAAATATTTCCTATTGAGAAACATGTTCACTTTTCATATGTCATACCATGCGATAAATTGGGTGACATCATTCTCGTGGATCTAGCTCGTTCCATTCATGGAAAAAGATACTTTAAGTAATACTTTTGTATTTGAACGCCAATAGTCGTATATCTGCTGTAAGAATAACTTATTTCTTCATCCATAACGCTTGGCGAGATTTTGGCGACGAATTTGGCAGAATGTCGCCAACTTGGCGACTTTTTGAAATGTTGCCAAATTAACGAAAATCTCGCCAAATGGATAAAAATGACGCTTAATCAATGAAAATGACGACTAATTGTCGAAAATTCAATATCTTGGAAAGAATATTAGTATCTACTATAAGAAAAACCTATTTTTTTACTGTAAAAGTGGTAAATTCATTACATTATATAAGGAAAGTCATGTGTTGCCCACATCAGATTTTTCTTTTACTGTAAGTGTAGTAAATTCATTATATTATATAAGGAAAGTCATGTGTTGCCCACATCAGATTTTTTTTTTACTCTAAATGTAGTAAATTCATTACATTATATAAGGAAAGTCATGTGTTGCCCACATCATATTTTTTAATACATTTTACGTCCATATATGTAATTGAAACGGGTGGAGCGGGGTCATTGCGAACTTAGCGCCAAGAACAATGTTCAAAGCGAACCTCATTCAAAATGTGCAATGTGTTTCTGTGCATTAGTGAGAAGAAAAATTGCCTTTCTGACTACCATTCATCCTAAATCAATGACTAATAATATTGTAAATGATTTTCCATCCTACCCCGTGTCACCCTTATTTCATTTTTCCAAAGTACCAATATTTTTTCAAGCAGTGTCCCGACGGTACTTTAAAGTACCAGTTCGTTTAATTAGCTTTAATTTACCCTGCATTGCAAAATTGTTTATTTTTCTTTACCTGTTGGAGGGAAGTGGACAATATAAATTGCAAAAAGTTGAAAGTAAGGTAGGAAATAAGACTACGTTAATGAAATAGTTCTCTCATTAATTTTCAAAAGTTACACATTTAAAATTTTTATACGACCCCCTTAGATAAATTGGGTCAATCAGAATTATTTATTTTTAATGCAACAAGTTCATTAAAAAAACTGCCTATCTGTATCTTTAAAATTGCGAGTTATGTTTAATTGAATATTGTGAATGGGGACCATATATCAAATTAAATGTAAATTTGATAGATCACAAGAAAGATGAAACTGGATAATACGTAGGATAACCCAACCGCGTAGTGAGTACCACTACTTTATATGATCTGTCTGTGTAATGCTTTACATAAATTCATTTATGATAAAAGATCTTTACACATATTAACGTATTTTTGATCTAAATAATTTCCATCGTCCATTTGTTTAGGATCCCTATTTTCACTGATGAAACAGCCTTTCACATGGTGCGGAGAAGTGCCGTAAGTCTGATTTTTCCTTTATCATAATTTAGTTGATTTAAAAAAACCGCATATCTGCATCTTTAAAATGATCGTGTTGCATAAAAATTTTCTGATTGACCCAATTTGTCTAAGGGGGGTCGTATAAAAATTTAAAAAATAACTTATTGAAAATTAATGGGAGGACAATTTAATTAACGTAGTCTTATTTCCTGCCTTACTTTCAACATTTTTGCAATTTACATTTCCCACTTATCTCCAATAGGTAAAGAATTAAAGCCCGTTTCAATCTTTTCGGGACACCCTGTATACTAAATAGCGGTGTATAGCCGAAATTACTTTTAAGCGACTGAAGCAAGTTCATTTATAGTCAAATTATGCATACAGGCAAACTCATCCCTCCTTAAAATTTAGTTTAAAAATTTCTTTCCAGAATCTAACAGTTATGGATGCATAAGTTTGTTGTAACGTATACTGCAAGAACAAATCAAAAAGGATGGATTAATCTGTCATAAGTGATACAAATGTGTTTGCATTTCTATAATAATCTTAATCGACAAAACTATGTGAATTGAAACTTCTTTCACAAGTGTTTATTTAAAAATTCCATTTACTGGCATTTACAACCAGTCATCCCTAACTCATAGCTTGCAGAGTTAAGTGCTTTAGCGCCATTGAGGATAACCCTAATCGGGGCAGTAAATTGAATAACTAATACCAGGCTGGCCAGATGATTCTATTTTTAGTAAACTGAATGTTTCTATATCTTGATGGGGACCCTACACTCCTAAAACATCAAAAAATTGTAACACAGTTGGACGGATCAGGTGTTATTATTTAAAGATTGTGAAAATTGACAAAAGAAATAATTTCTATCTTATTTTTATTAAATGAAAACTGAATACATTTCCAGAGTAGAAGACCCTCACTATTAAAATATGAATTTGCTTCGGAGTCGGAGTCCTTGCCACTCCCTTCCTGGTTGACAACGACTGACGTCACGCCCGAGGCAACACGCCTACCGGCCTTCAGCCCCTCAACTGCATTTCGGGGGGACACGCGGAGGTTTTCTCAGCGGCCCCCCTCCTCGCCGAAATTCGATCGGGGCCTTCTCAACAGGTGAGAGAGTGTGCGGCAGAAAAGACATCTGATTAACGATGCTTGTAACCTATATCCGAATTATAAGAGCTGAGCTGAAGCTAGCTTTTGCTCTGATTATAAATCGGGCTTGTAAGCACTTGGTCTCGAGTTCGGCCCTGGCTCGGGACAGGCGACGTTCAATCGCCACAATTATTGATCAAATGTTTTTTTTCCAATGGCCAGGCACTAGACTTGCGCACATTTTGCTCCAAGTACGGTCGAAATCGTGAACCATTTAGCCGCCCAGGGACGTTGCCCCAGGCGCACCAGAGGGGGCGGAATACACTGCGCCCACAACACTCAACATCCATGTCTTACGTGGGACTCGAACCCACAACGTGGCGGCCGATCAATCGCTGGAAACGCTCGCCTTGACCGTTCGGCCACCACGTCGACTTATTGATCAAATGTTGACTTGAACAAAATGTCTTCTAGGTAATTTGTTTTTATATTTATTAGAATTTAAAAAAGTGTAGTTTGTGAATGAAACTATAAAGTTTATAGAGTAATATGTTTCACTATTTAGTTTTGCAGTAATGGTACATGACTCAGGAGGGTAAACTATAGGGGAGGATAGACTCAATGATTTTTAATTTTATTTCAAACTTTTCAAATCTTTTAATAGTTGGCTAAATATTCTGCACATGAAAGTTATAATTGGTAGCTGTCCTTGGCTCGTTTTTCAAACTAGATTGGATGTTTTCTTCCCGTAATTGGATCTAGGGAATAAGAGACATATCGTATGAGAAAAAAAAGTCCGTTACTCGCTCCTGATATTTAGAATTTACTTGGATATCCCTTTATTTGCGTAATATTTTCTGTAGTTATAATGTTAAATTCTTCATTCATTTTACAATGTATACATTTTCATATTTTTTCTGTTTCAGGTTCAAAGTCGGAAGTCTTTGAAATATAAACTTTTCCATAACCCGTGTTTGCTCTTTTGGTTGTAAACAAATCATCTTGACGGTTCTAGCGAAAAGTTCCCATTGCGGTGTGTGTTTGACCCTTTTACCATGTCTTCACCTGAAGTTGAGGTCGCATTATTAAGGATTATAGGCACAATTTCAGTATCCGCTAATCTAGTCCACTGGATCATCCCTGATTTTGATGCATTACCAGTAAAACGTGGCATTGCTTTCCGTAGTGATATCTTTGCGTGCTTCGATATAGTGTGGTACTTGGAAATCTATCCAGGTAGTACTAAAGGCGAAGGATGGATGGCTTTGTATCTGGTAGGACTACTATCCGAACGTTCGAAAACTGAAAAGATAGTCCAATTCTCATTTGGAGTAAAAGATGGAATGGAACTTATAACCTGGGTAAAACGCGTTGGCACTCACGAATTCTTAGGTGGTGAAGGAGAAACCACTGGACCGGAAGTGGATTTTCAGATACCCTTGACCCAGGAGGGAAGAGAGGCTATAGCTCCGGGGGGTGTTTTTACAGTTACTTGTACTCTAGAGAGATTGGACACGTCTGGTGATGTTCAAGAAAGAAGTAAGTACTATTCAAAGCGTGTATAAAGCATAACCAATTTTGAGTCTGGCTTACAGAGTTGTCTGGCTGAATAGCGGATTTTATTCTTAATTGAATTTATTTATTAAAATATCTTCAAGCTAAATGTATTATACAATTTGACGTTAATGGAGCAGAAACAACTTATGTCACAGCACCCTCATAACAGACATCTACACTCTAGCTACTATGTAAATTCTGATTACCGGTTTCCGCTGATTCAAAGTAATATATATCGAGCCATCTACGTTCTATGTAAATGCCGATTGCGTCTTTCCACTGATTAAAAGTAATGGATCGAACGTAGATGACTCGATAACTATTATGATTGCTTCTTTCCAGTGATTCGAAGCAACAGATTTTGAGGACAGCAATTATTAACCGTTAAAAAATGATAATTACTTTCCTTATATCCGTAATGTATAAGGAAAGTATTGTGACGGGGTCGAAAATTCGAATTCGAGTTTTCGACGGGAGAGCACGTTTCAAGCATCCCTGATCACGAATCAAACATTTTTGAAGTAATGTCTGTGTGTGAAAGTGTGTGTGAAAGTAGTGTGTGTGTGAAAGTGTGTGTGTCAGTGAGCCTGTGGAGACGATAACTGACGAACAAATGGACCGATTCGAACAAAATTTGGTACAAAAATCACAATCCGTAAACACTGGAAGCCTATTGTTTTTATACGTAATCGAATGTCCAAACCCCCCCCTAAATTTACAAATAAAATTTTGAAAAAATCGTCAAAAAATCAAAACCACTAATAAAGTTACGCAAATAGACATTTCTTATGTAATTTTTCATTAGAAAAAGATTGACATAAATTTTAGAACGCTAACATGAACCGTTCACGAGATATTGCTCATTTTTAAAAAAAATTATCAAAAAGTCATATAAAAGAAATATTTCTTATTGAGAAATATGTTCACTTTTCATATGTAATACCATGCGATAAATTGGGTGACATTATTCTCGTGGATCTAGCTCGTTCCATTCATGAAAATAGATACTTTGAGAAATACTTTTGTATTTGAATGCCAATAGTCATTTATCTGCTGTAAGAACAACTTATTTCTTCGTCCATAACGCTTGGCGAGATTTAAACGACAAATTTGGCGGAATGTCGCCAACTTGGCGACTTTTTGAAATGTTGCCAAATTAACGAAAATCTCGCCAAATGGATAAAAATGACGCTAAATCAATGAAAATGACTATTAATTGTCGAAAATTCAATATCTTGGAAAGAATATTAGTATCTACTATAAGAAAAACCTATTTTTTCACTGTAAAAGTAGTAAATTCATTACATTATATAAGGAAAGTCATGTGTTGCCCACATCAGATTTTTTTAAATTAATTGCAGGATAGATCTTATTTTAATGCACAACAAAAGTTAAGTTTCTGTTCGATCATTTACTTAATGAACATCCATTGCCCAGGAAAGCACCTTTATACGCAATCGGCGATTTTACGAAATTTGTAAGATTCCTCAATTATAATTTATAACACTTCATTATTTCGCTATAATGCATATGTGTAAAAGGAAAACATTGTGACAATGTTAAAAATTAAGACTTTCGGATTTGGACGGAACTAAATGTTTTCTGTATTTCTGAAAACGAAAAAATGTTTTTTCTAAGATGGTCAGACGTCACTCTGACCATGGTAACTCTTAAATCTATTTTCAAATCGAATGAAATTTGAAGTTTATTCGATAAACGTCAGATGTCTCATGATTTTAAAGTAAACGGACAGAGAAAATGTCTTTAGAACATCTTTATTCGAAAAAAAAGATTCAATAGAAACTTAATATTTTAAAATGTTGCAAAAATAGATATTTTAAACCAGTTTCTTTATTTAAAAGCAAATGTAATCATGCATAGGACCCCAACAAGCAAATCTCTTAATTTTTACTTTTGGCCTACATTGGAAGAAATCTTAAACAATTTACAAAGGTTCTCTTATGAAATTAATGAAAGGTATTTTAAATAATAAATGAGCGAGGAGTTTATATATTAAATATTTACTTTCTACAAGATGATTATCATTTTGCATTTCCAAAATCAAGCGAATGGTATGAAATGTGTTGTGCTTATTACTTTCCTTATATGCATAATGTATAAGGAAAGTATTGTGACGGGGTCGAAAATTCGAAATCGAGTTTTCGACGGGAGAGCACGTTTCAAGCATCCCTGATCACGAATCAAACATTTTTGAAGTGATGTCTGTGTGTGTGTGTGTCAGTGAATCTGTGGAATTCGAATCAAATTTGGTACAAAAATCACAATCCGTAAACGCTGGAAGCCCATTGTTTTTATACGCAATCTCGAATGTTCAGAACCCCCCTAAATTTTCGAATGAAATTTTGAAAAAATCGTTAAAAAATCAAAACCACTAATAAAGTTACGCAAATAGACATTTCTTATGTAATTCTTTATTAGAAAACGATTGACATAAATTTTAGAACACTAACATGAACCATTCTCGAGATATTGTACATTTTTCAAAAAGTCATGTAAAATAAAAAAAATATTTCCTATTGAGAAACATGTTCACTTTTCATATGTAATACCATGCGATAAATTGAGTGACATCATTCTCGTGGATCTAGCTCGTTCCATTCATGAAAAAAGATACTTTGAATAATACTTTTGTATTTGAACGCCAATAGTCATTTATCTGCTGTAAGAATAACTTATTTCTTAGTGCATAACGCTTGGCGAGATTGTGGCGACGAATTTGGCGGAATGTCGACAACTTGGCGATTTTTTTTAAATGTTGCCAAATTAACGAAAATCTCGCCAAATGGATAAATATGACGCTAAATCAATGAAAATGACGACTAATTGTCGAAAATTCAATATCTTTGAAAGAATATTAGTATCTACTATAAGAAAAACCTATTTTTTTTACTGTAAAAGTATAAAATTCATTACATCATATAAGGAAAGTCATGTGTTGCCCACATCAGATTTTTTTTAATCTGTAACAATGAAAATTCAATTGACATAGATCTGGAAATAAGAAAGCCTGAATTTGTGGTATTTTCAATAATATCTGAATATTCAAGTCTGTTGAGAAGACAATGCGTTGGACACTTCATATTTTCCTTTTAACTCCCATTTCTATTGATGTAATGAATAGAATTTGAGCCTGTTTCGTTTCATCGAATTGGTAAGCTGCCAATGTTTAATGTTGATCAAAACACGAATCGCAGAGTTGGTGATATTTCTCCAATGGGATATAATATTTCGCCAAATTTATCGCTAAGTGTTAAACACATGAAGATTTTTTCTTATATAAATGACTAACTGGCGAATTGATGGTCGTAAAAATACAAAATTGAGCAAGTATTTCTTTTGAATTCAACGTACTAGATCCACGGTAATAACAAATTTGCCGCATAACATTGCAAGAAAACTAACATATTTCACGATAGTTAATTCTTTTGTTATGCAATATTTGTGATAAATGTATTGGAAAAACGTGAAATATCTTAAGAACGGTCCATGCTATCGTTATAAAGTTTGTCATCGGATTTCTGTCTATCAGTGGTTTGCCATAGATGATGGACGTTATGACGTCCGAAAGTTCATTGACACTCTGGATTTAAAATCGCAATTAATGACGTACACCAACAATTTTACACATTGGTTTAAAATGAATTTGTGGTCTTTTGCTTTAAAATATTTGTATGACGCGTTTTCCATACTTATAAAGGTTATAATACTGATTCTGTTATTTGACATTCTTATACTAAATTTAGATTTTTATAATTTGAGAGTTTAAATTAGCATTATCCGAACTTAACTTTGGCTTTCAAATAGTCTTTTTTCAAGAAATATATTCCTGGATAGTGTTATAACATTTTTACTTTCCCTGCAATACGCGGTAATGTATAGGGAAAGCATTGGAATCATGTCGAAAATCGCAACTCGAGTTTTCGACAGATCTACATGTTTTGACATCTAGAATATAGAAAAAAAATTAGCATGACGTCTGTGCAATGTGTGTATCCACTCAAACTAATTGACCGGTGTTCATAAAGCTTGGTATGAAAGTTCCTTGGTTGTGCGTGAACTTGGTTCTGATTAGATTTTGGTACGATTCGGGATTAAAGAACTAGTCTTTGTGAAATGGCACACAAAAATTGCCTGTATCCACTTTTGTCAAAAACTAATAGACTGAATTTTGCAAAATTTGGTTGATATGTCACGTGTGGGTTACTCTGGTGCTAATTATATTTTGGTAAGATTCTGAAATAACCTGCCCTTTTCTGCGAAATGGCCAGCAAAAATCTGCCAAATCTAAAATAAGACTAGGTATACTCAAATATATTAATCGTTTGTTTTATACGTAATTTTTGCCGATGAAAAGAATAAGACCAACCTCATTACTCAGCAATGGTCGTTCTCGAGATGTTTTAGATTTTGCATTTTTGCTACGCAACCTTTTGAAAATAAGTCCAGTTGTCAAATAAGAACGAAAATTTAAGTGCAGATTTAGTGTGGTTTGAAATAAATATGGGTCTTATTTTGTGCAATTGAATTTAATCAATTATTGAAGAAATGGTGAATGAGAATGCAGGGGAAGTCAGTTTATGCCAACATCAGGTTTTTAAATGTTCTCAGTTTTGGATTAAATCTATTTTCCACTACGGGTCAAGCCTAATAGCAACATTACGGTCTAGTTGTATCCTGACTTATGCATCCTTTTCCTGTATTTGTATGCAGTGTCGCAGTATGGGGTATATTTAAAATGTTGATTAACAGAGACTAAGATAAAAGATGTTTATCTCCACAAATGTCTCGGTATCGGGTGTAATGTAAAAAAAATCTGATATGGGCAGCACATGACTTTCCTTATATAATGTAATGAATTTACTACTTTTACAGTAAAAAAACAGGTTTTTCTTATAGTAGATACATATATTCTTTCCAAGATATTGAATTTTCGACAATTAGTCGTCATTTTCATTGATTTAGCGCCATTTTTTTCCATTTGGCGAGATTTTCTTTAATTTGGCAACATTTCAAAAAGTCGCCAAGTTGGCGACATTCCGCCTAAATCGTCGCCAAAATCTCGCTAAGTGTTATGGATGAAGAAATAAGTTATTCTTACAGCATGCAAATGACTATTGGCGTTCAAATACAAAAGTATTACTCAAAGTATTTTTTTCCATGAATGGAACGAGCTAGATCCACGAGAATGTCACCCAATTTATCGTATGGTATTACATATGAAAAGTGAACATGTTTCTCAATAGGAATTTTTTTTATTTTATGACTTTTTGATAATTTTTTTGAAAAATGTAAAATATCTCGAACGGTTTGTGTTAGCGTTCAAAAATTTATGCCAATCGTTTTCTAATGAAAAATTATATAAATGTCTATTTGTGTAACTTTATTAGTGGTTTTGATTTTCTGACTATTTTTTCAAAATTTTATTCGAAAATTTAGGGGGCTTCTGAACATTCGATTGCGTATAAAAACAATTGGCTTCCAGTGTTTACGGATTGTGATTTTTGTGCCAAATTTGGTTCGAATCGGTCCATTCGTTCGTCAGTTATAGTCTCCACTGACACACACACACATACTTTCACACACACACACGGACATCACTTTAAAAATGTTTGATTCGTGATCAGGGATGCTTGAAACGTGCTCTCCCGTCGAAAACTCGAATTCGAATTTTCGACCCCGTCACAATACTTTCCTTACACATTATGCATATAAGGAAAGTAATAAGAAGCAATATAAAATTTTTGATGTGAAGAACATCTTATAATTGGGGCTTCTGTTGCGGAAAGCAAAATGTTAAGAAATGTGGGAACACAGGATGGTAGCCGAATCTAATGGATAAAAATGTATATATTATTGTTTTGCCGGAAATGGGGTCATGGCTAGAAATATATATAAAAAAAAAAAAATCTTAACATTTGAACTTTTCTTTTGAAAAACCTAAACATCGAACTAGTGTTTTTCTCATTATTGCTTTCACTCGAAATATTTTCGAAATCGTAAGATATAAATAGTAAACGGCGAAAAATATGCATTAAAAAATGTAGTTTCTAAATACAATTTTTTAAAAATCTTTATTTTCCCTGCAATACATGGTAATGTATTGGGAAATATTGGAATCATGCTAAAAATTGCAACTCGAGTTTTCAATGGATCCACACGTTTTGAGACCTAGAACACGAAAACCTCTTTAGCGTGGCGTTTGTTTGTGCAATGGATATACCCATTCTAACAAACTAATGGACTAAATTTCATAAAATTTGGTTGGTATGTTACTAATGGGCGACCATGGTTCTGAATAGATTTTGGTACGATTCGGGATAGAAGAACCCGCTTTATTTTGCGAAATGGCCCGCAAAAATCCATTGTATCCACTCTAGCTAAAATACTAATTTACCATATTTCATAGAATTTGGCAGATAAGTCACTAGGTTTCCCTAGTGCTAATTAGATTTTCTGATTCGGGAAACAGAACCAGCATTTTTTGCGAAATGGCCCTCAAAAATCGTCAATCTGAAATAGACTACGCATGCTGAAATGAATTAATTAAATGCTTGTTTTAAGTGTAATTTTTTACTATGAAAAAAATAAGACCAACCCATTACTCTGGGACTAGCCGTTTTAGAGATTTGTTTTTCACATTTTTGCCATGCCGGGTTTGAGAATACAGTTATGAAAGGAAAGCGGTGTTAAAAGTATAAATTCGGTGAAATTGCAGCTAAGGGTTTAGTGCAATTAAACATAATGAATTAATAGAATAAAGAGAATGAATTTTAGTCTGTAGGGAAAGTCATGTGCTGCTCGCATCAGATTTTTGAGTAATCGTCTTGTTATGTGGAAGATTGAAAATTTTCTATTGCTTATATCTCAAATTAAAAGGAACAATGAAAAATTCGTAGATATTTAAACGCTCAAAGAGGGTATATAATTGGATGATAAAGCTTGTTTTTGGAATTCGGTGGTTGCAATTTCGATACTTAGCAGTTTTCCCAATAGGTGGGAAAGCTGTAATGCTTAGTGTTCCAGCTCAATCTGTTCGCTTGCTTCTTTGTGAAATATTGGTGCATGAGCACGAGATATATTTTGTTTTCTTAAAAAAAAAATGAGGTTGAATGAACTTTAATGTTCTAAACGTATTGAATGATTGCTGGGGTTTGAACAGAATAGATGAAGATTTACGTATTTGGGTGCTGCCAGACAACTTGAATGAAAAAAATATAGTTTGATATATTACTTAGTTAATTTATATCCAGAATATCATGGTATAATAAAAAAATAAATCTACATTATTTCAATAAGAGTTGGTCGTGGTCCACAGTACCTGGAATAATATACTTTATTCATATTTGATAATATTGCTTTTCCTTGGTGATTTTCAAAAATTGTACAATTACTTGCTGTTATTGATTTCAAAGTATTAAATTATTTTAGATAACTCATTTTGTTATTTATAAATTTCTTTTCTTGTAGTCAAATGGCTCAATATACCTATATTTGTAAACAATATTTAATTGTACAAAAAATTATAAAACATCTCCTGAGACTTCAGATTTTGAACCAATATAGTTTTGATCAATATTCTAAGAAATTTTTGAATCCAAATATTCTTTTCATGAAGAATTTTAAGCATTTGTACTTGCTATTCTGAAACTTTTTAATTAAAAAATATAAAATGCTTGCTAGCATTCAGGGTACTGGATATTAAGTTATCATTGAGGATTCATTTACTCGTTTGCAAACGAGTCTATACACTACCCCTGAAAGCTATTTTGATGAAATTCGACTCTAAAACTATTTATTGCTCTATAGTTTCTTAATGTCTCTAAACAAACTGCTGCTTATAAAAACAACTTGCACAACTTCCTTATATGAAGCAGACATGTCAGTTGGGTGACTAAATTTGTTTAGAGGACGTTATAAGCCTCATTCATCAGGGCACATCAGAACAGTATGCACTCTTAACAAAAGCAGAGAGAACTGCCTAAGGATCACATTTCAGCACTTAACAAAGGCAGAGAACAAACTGCCCACTTAAAGGTTCATACTGTTGTGGCCGATGAATGGGGCTTAAGGGGACAGTGGATGTTGAAATTTTATTTCTTAACTTAGAAACGTGAAAATTTGTAAAAATATTCCCCTTAATATTACTATATACAATACCATTAATTATTTCAATTTTTTTACAATTTTGTATTTTTTAATTTAATTTTTTTAACGAAAATTTGAAAATGCTCCTTGCGTGCCTTTTGTTCACATTTTTGATTAATTACTTTCCTTATATACATAATGTATAAGGAAAGTATTGTGACGGGGTCGAAAATTCGAGTTTTCGACGGGAGAGCACGTTTCAAGCATCCCTGATCGCGAATCAAACATTTTTGAAGTGATGTGTGTATGTTGTGTGTGCGTCAGTGAAGACGATAACTGACGAACGAATGAACCGATTCGAACGAAATTTGGTACAAAAATCACAATCCGTAAACACTGGAAGCCTATTGTTTTTATTCGCAATCGAATGTTCTGAACTCCCCTAGATTTTCGAGTAAAATTTTGAAAAAATCGTCAATCAAAACCGCTAATAAAGTTACGCAAATAGACATTTCTTATGTAATTTTTCATTAGAAAACAATTGACATAAATTTTAGAACGCTAACACGACCCGTTCTCGAGATATTGTACATTTTTCAAAAAAATTATCAAAGTTATATAGAATAAAAAAAATATATTTCCTATTGAGAAACATGTTCACTTTTCATATGTAATACCATGCGATAAATTTGGTGACATTATTCTCGTGGATCTAGCTCATTCAATTCATGAAAAGATATAGTTTGAGTAATACTTTTGTATTTGAACGCAAATAGTCATTTATCCAAGAATAACTTATTTCTCCGTCCATAACGTTTGGCGACGAATTTGGCGGAATGTCAACTTGGCGACATTTTTTATTGTTGTCAAATTAACAAAAACCTCGCCAAATCGATAAAAATGACGCTAAATCAATGAAAATGACGATTAATTGAAGAAAATTCAATATCTTGGAAAGAATAAAAGTATCTACTATAAGAATAACATTTTTTTAACTGTAAAAGTAAATTTATTGCGTTATATAAGGAAAGTCATCTGTTGCCCACAACAGATTTTTTTACATTATGATCACTCAAAAACATATGAACAAATTTGGATATTCATTTTTAAATCCCTTAGAAAGTTAATCTTTAAAAAAAATATTTTTCTGTATTAAAACTTAATTTTCATCATTTAATTAGGTTCATATTAACTTTTAATTAACTTTTAATTACCTTAATAAAGTGCAATTATAAAATGCATACTCATGTTTCATTAAAAAGTATGAGAGGCGTCTTCTTGCCAAATTTCATGAATCTCGGACAAACATGAAGACGCACGGAGCATTTTAAAAATGTAAAACCTTTGAAAATTCCATCTCGAAAAAAATGTATTCAACCTTTTGCTTACGGGTGGGACAGCGTCCATCCCAAACGAAGAACCTCCCAAAAAGACAAGGTATTTGACATACCCCATCCCAAACAGTTCGATCCCCCTTTGCAGGCATTGGCGTCCATGGAAATCGCCGACAGAAACATTGCAACAGTTGCACCTGTTGCAATGTTTCTGTCGGCGATTTCCATGGACGCCAATGCCTGCAAAGGGGGATCGAACTGTTTGGGATGGGGTATGTCAAATACCTGTCTTTTTGGGAGGTTCTTCGTTTGGGATGGACGCTGTCCCACCCGTAAACAAATGTTATATATTAAAACTTTTTTAGTTTATTGCTCATTTCAACGTCCACCGTCCGCTTAACAGACGCCCGCCAAACGCGCAACTTTGTATAAGCAACTTTGTAATTTTGTTAGCTGGTAAAATGGGTTTGTAGGAAAACTCGGAAGTTGCAGAGTTTCAAATAGGCTATCATTAATGACTATCGAGGTTTTAATATAAATTTTAATTTTCCCCATTCAATGATTTTAATTTCTTGCAGATTGTATATCTTAGGGAGAAATTTTCCCCGACCTAAAAGTCCCCGTTGAAATGCATTGCGCGAATTATGAACCTAGCGAAACAAGGT
Source organism: Amaurobius ferox (assembly GCA_951213105.1). NCBI lineage: Eukaryota > Metazoa > Arthropoda > Arachnida > Araneae > Amaurobiidae > Amaurobius > Amaurobius ferox. Next base: position 21,085 of record CATNUR010000015.1, on the reverse strand, counting down.
CCATTCTGCATTACTAATGAAGCGAAATACAATATTTCACGAATTTTGTGATCCCTTTTAATCGAATTCTATAATGGGTAGAAAGATGAAAATTTGCGCACATATGTCCGGAATCGCCATTTCAATAATGAAAACTAACTTTAATAGGGTGAATGTCAATTTTGAAACCATCCATGCTTATAGCTCTTTGTGCAAGTAAACGAGTTACAATTTTTACATGGCTAATCAAAGAGTGTGCACTTACATGCATTGATTTAAAAGTATGTATATAAAATAAGTTTTACGATTTACATGTTACTCAGATTTCATAGTCTTCCTCTATTCTAATGTTTAATTCAAATTTCAGAAACTTATATACACTTTGTATTGGCATTTTCGCATATTCAAATAACATTTTTATGCTTATAATTTCCAAATTTGTTAAATTGCGTTTCAATCAGAAGTCTTTCGCTGTTCGCATACTTGATATGCGCGAATTCACCAAAAGCCCGGTTTTTGCCAGTTTTAAAGCTTCAAGCGAGTGTTGAAGACACAGACCACACGGCTGACTCAAGCAAAATGTGAGGCCGTGAAAAAGCTTCAAGCGAGTGTAAAAACTGATAAGATGCAGGTGGATTTTGCAAAGAAATAAGGCTAGATGCAAATTAAACAGGCGTGTACTCATATTGGACATATTTACACATCGAAATGAATGGATATATTTCTAAAATTCTGAAATGGGCAGCACATGACCCTACAGACTTAAATTCATTTTTGACACTTTACAACAAAGTTGAAAAGTGTTTATGACTTTGTTCATTCTGTCTGTCTGTCCGTTAGCACGATAACTGCCGTAAAAATGACTTTATCAAAATGAAATTTTAGTATGTTGTTCCGACGGTCTGTAGGACCTATGGGAATATAAATAAATATCACCCAATTAGTTTTTTATTGAACCCGGGTTGAAAAAATGAAATACATTGAACCCTATGGGACCTAATTTTTCAAACATTTTTTAAGTAAATTTAAAATTCACGAATTGCTTCGAAATTTTTAGGAAATATTCACATTATCCCATAGAATATATAAAAAAAATTCAGTAAAATGTTACGTAGTTTTTTAATTAAAAATTATTTAATATAAGGAAAAAAACAAATTCAATTAAATTCTGACTTTGGGATATCTTCCAGAAGGAAAAGAGAGATATATTATATAATAAATATCTTTTCATTTGTTTAAACGTATTGCATATGGGAGAGGCTTCACATTTTAAAATAAATTTGGTAGATAACAGTTTTTCATTTCTTTTAAATTTTATATAACTCTTCATGATATACTTATTTGATGGCATTTTTAATGCACTTTCCTACGTCCTACAGAGTTAAAATTTGGTACACAGCTTAAATTTGAACATTTTATTCGACAAAAATTTGATGGATCTTTAAATATAGATCATACATTTTTTTCGAAATGGCCTGAAAATAATCCCCGTTCACTTCTATAAATCATTGTTGTAATATTGTTAAAAATTCTGATGTGGACAGCACATGTCTTTCGCTGCAGACTCATATTCGTCCTCTTTATTTATTCAATAATAATTTGAGTTTATCTGCATAAAATAACAACCATAAGTATTTTAAATGACATTGAATTTACACGTTAAACTTAAATTTGGTTCTCATTTGATAGCTGGACTTATTGTCAAAGGTGACGTAGCGAAAACGCGAAAAAACTAGAATATCTCAAGAACGGCTAGTCTTAGAGTAATGGGGTTAGCCTTATTCCTTTTGTTGTCAAAAATCACGTATAAAATTGGAATTTAATTGATATAACTGAGCACACGTAGTCTTATTTTTATATATAACGATTTTTGCGGGCCATTTCGCAAAAATAGCCAGTTCCTTTTTCCCGAATCGTACTAGAATAACCTACAAATGATTTATATGCAAAATTTTGTTAAATTTGGTATATAAATCACTTGTAGGTTATTGAAATATTATACACCAAATTTTGTTAAATTTGGTCCATTAGTTTTTAGCTAGAGTGAATAAAGGTAATTTCTGCCGGTCATTTCGCAAAGAAGGCAGATTCTTTTATTACGAATCGTACTATAATATAATGAACATCAGGATTTCCCACAAAAAACTTACCTACTAAATTGTATGAAATTCGGTCCATTAGTTTTTCAATTAGAGTGGATGTAATATCCACACAGAAACATACACAGATACACCCTTACACACACACAGACGTCTTCCTAAAAATAGTTTTTTCGTGTTCTAGAAATCCCAAAACGTGTAGATCCTTTGAAAATTCGAGTTCCGATCTTCGGCACGATTCCAATACTTTTGAGTATATACACATACACACATATATTATCTGTGTATTATCTGTGTATCTAAATTCCGTGCCTATGCAATTACGATAGTTGTGATTTTAAATGATCCCTAAACATTTATTATTTCTTCAACGAAGCCTAATTTTAACATATGCAGAATGCAAGTATCTCAAGCGATTGTAAGATGAATTACATAAGAATTGCTGAATTTTTTTCACACAAAATTATTTAGCTCTGGAGTCTGGAATACAAGTTATATGAATGAAATATTCATTGATTTTGCATAAAGAATCAGATGATTTGTATTTCGATACAGTTTTAAATATTTAAGTATAATAAATTACTGTAGTACTGTGATAATGTAAAAGATATCACCACTGAATGTATCACATTTCAGAAATTTTCACATGAAATTACATTTCAGTTGGAAAGTGTTTCATAATCAATGCTTATGCATGATTGATCTTTCTTGTCTCTATTTCCTTAGTTTAATTGCGAAAAATACAGCTGAATTTGCACGTTTAAAATTAAATTTCGGGTTTTATTTGGTAACTAGACATTTTTTTAAAGGCATCGTAACAAAAATGCGAAAACTAAAGTATTTGCAACAATTAGTCGGAGTAATGAGGTTGGTCTTATTCTTTACCTCGGCAAAAATTAGGCATAAAACAGCATTTAAAGGATACATTCGAGCAATACGGTCTTTTATTTTAGATGTTGGCGATTTTTGCGGGGCCATTTTGTAAGGTTCTTTTTCGACTCGTACCAAAATTTAAGTACCATGGTATCCCACAAGTGACCTTTATAACAAATTTCGTGAAATTTGGTCAATTAGTTTTTCAGCTAGTGTGGATAAATATCTTCTCGGGCCATTTCACAAAAAGGCGGGTTCTTTTGTCACTAATCGTAGCTAAATCTAATTTGTGCCAGGATCGCACAAGTGATTTAAATATAAAATTTTGTGAAATTCGGTCCATTAGAGTTAGTGGATACATGCATTGCACAGACACACACATACGTCACGTTAAAAATGGTTTTTTCATGTCTAAGATGTCCCAAAACGTGTAGTTCCGTCGAAAACTGGAGTTGTGATTTTCGACGCAATTCCATTGCTTTCCCTATACATTACGATTCAAGAAAAATAAAAATCTGTATTCCTTGCAAAAGCATACATTAAGCAATGAGTTAGAATTGGGAGTTTTTCGGAATCAACATAGTTTGCAAATATCAGACAATAGCTTGTTCCTGCAAATCAACCTACTCTTTGCAGAGTTTTTGATACATATTCTTGCATTTATATGGAATGGAATGGAATTTTTACTTTCCCTACAGTACACGAAATGTATTGGAATCATTTCGAAAATCGCAACTCTTATTCGACGGACCTATACGTTTGAAGCAGTCTAGAACCCGTACAAACTATTTAGTGTGGCTTCCATGTGCGCCTGTCTGTACAGTGTTTGTATCTACTCTATGATAAAACTAATTGGCAAAATTTCAATTGGCTTTTATTGGTAGATAAGTTACTTGCGATTAATTTAGCAGATTATTGACAGATAATAAAATTTGGTAGATTTAGGTCCCGATTGTATTTTGGCAAGATTCGAAAAAAATTATGGCATGGCAGGTAATAAAAGGCATGTATCCACTCTAGTTAAAAAACCCTTAAAATTGACCAAATTTCGCAATTCGGTTAATAAATCATCTGCGAGATATTTTGGTGCTGATTCGATTTTGGTACATTTCGAAAAGAAATGCCCCGCTTTTTATTGAGAAATAGCTAGCAAAATTACAAAAATATAAAATGAGACCAAATATGCTCAAATGAATCAATTAAACGCTTGTTTGAGATTTTTGACGAAAATGCAAAAGCCAACTCTAGGACTAGCCGTTCTTGAGATATTTTAATTTTCACATTTCTGTTATGCCGCCTTTGAAAATATATTCAGGCGCCGAATGCAAGCGAAAATTAAACTGCAAATTCAGTGTAATTCAAAAACGTTATTCTTTGCTATTAACTTAATTTATTGAAATATAAAAGATTAATTTGAGTGTGTAGGAAAGTCATGTGCTGCCCACATCTTATTTCCTTCTGCGATATTCTACTTATAACTAGATGTCTGTTAGAGTAACGCAAAAATTTACACAACTTCCTTAAAGAAAGCAGTCATGTATTAGACTACTAAAATTGTTTAAAGGGAAAATTCGTTCTTGGCAGTATACTGTTCCAATCAAGCGAAATACTGTTGTGTTCAAATCAAGCGCAGACTGTTCCAATTGTTCTTTTGATCTGAAGAGGGACTTAAATGCTCTCGAAAAATTTTTATTTGCCTAACATGCCTGTTTTCAAGGAAGTTGTGAAAGTTGTAGCCTTGCAGTTTGATTTATTAGTAATAACAGGGGTTACTTGGTGTTTTAAAATGCTGGTTAGAGAGCATGCCGTGCACATTATTTGTTGTAAAGTCAATGCGTATAGATACATGAAATAGAAAAGTGTTTTTAAAAATACATGTTAAATAATATACCGTGAAATCAATTGCAAGATTGCAGAATAACGTTTCTGTCCGATAGATCTGTATGTTTGCTGAGCAATGCTCGTGATTTTAGTATTTATATGAGAAAATAAAAAATGATTAAAATATTCATGCAAATAATGTTAAAGCACTTTTTGTATTGATAAAATGTTGCAAAATTTCAGGAAGGAGAGAAAGAGAGGAAAGGGATCGTGAAGACGAACGGATAAATGCCGAGGAACGCTTACTTGCAGAGCAAGGTGTCGCCCTATCAGAGCAAGGTGTCGCCCTATCAGAGCAAGGTGTCGCCCTACCAGAGCAAGGTGTCGCCCTACCAGAGCAAATTGTCGCCCTACCAGATCTAGGACAACTACCTGATCTAGGTGATCTATTAGCGCTAGACCAGCAATGTGAAGAACAACGTGATCTTGGAGAGGAAGAGAGGAAAGGGATCGTGAAAAGAGAGGAATGGCATCGTGAAGACGAACTTATAAATGCTGTGACACGCTTACTTGCAGAGCAAGTTGGCGCCCTACCAGAGCAAGTTGTCGTCCTATCAGAGAAAGCTATCGTCCTATCAGAGCAAGTTGTCGTCCTACCAGAGCAAATTGTCGTCCTACCAGAGCAAGTTGTCGTCCTACCAGAGCAAGGTGAACTACCAGATCTAGGTCAACTACCAGAACTTTGTGATCTATTAGCGCTAGACCAGCAATTTAAAGAGCAACGCGATCTTGGAGAGGAAGAGAGGAAAGGGATCGTGAAAAGAGAGGAAAGGGATCGTGAAGACGAACGCATAAATGCTGAGGAACGCTTACTTGCAGAGCAAGTTGTCGCCCTACCAGAGCAAGTTGTCGCCCTACCAGAGCAAGTTGTCGCCCTACCAGAGCAAGTTGTCGCCCTACCAGAGCAAGTTGTCGCCCTACCAGAGCAAGTTGTCGCCCTACCAGAGCAAGTTGTCGCCCTACCAGAGCAAGTTGTCGCCCTACCAGAGCAAGTTGTCGCCCTACAAGAGCAAGTTGTCGCTCTACAAGAGCAAGTTGTCGTCCTACAAGAGCAAGTTGTCGCCCTATCAGAGCAAGGTGGACTACCAGATCTAGCTCAACTACCAGAACTTGGTGATCTATTAGCGCTAGACTAACAATTTGAAGAGCAACGTGATCTTGGAAAGTGAAAAAGCATGAATTCTAGGATAACAAAATAATTCTGGTTTATTGTTCGTCATTTTTTGTTTGCTTCCTTGTTTAAACAAGACTATAGATATACCGAACTGCAAAGCCGATACTTTTAAAGACCTTCTCTACTTGCGTTAATAGAAAGACTGAAAATAGGAACTAGCTAAATCGGCACATGCACGGTGGCCGAGAATAACAGCAGTTTGTCAAATTCATGGTGAACAATCTGTCCGTGGATACTTTTTGTGACGTTAATTCATTATACTGCAGTGCAGCGCAACAATGCTACAAAGAGGCATGAAATTTCTTGCGAAAAACACGCGTATCCTACATTTCTTAACTCTTTTATCCTGCATTATTTACTAAAGTTGAAAAACTAATTTTAAGAAAATTATCGCACTTTTTGATTTTTTGAAGGAAACTCTTGTTCTTGTAATAACTTGTAAATGTTTTTATATATTAGAATTCTATATATTAAAAATATCTTTTGGTGTTGGATAATGTTTATAAAGTGTTTTTATGAGTTTAGACATCTGATCAAATGTTTGATTCCCCGTCCTTTCATTAAAAAGCCGATGTACAGCGGAATTTAATTTTTTAGAGTTGCACAGGAAATAAGTACCCGAATTGTTAGCATTGTGAAAATATCGGCAATAAAATTCCTTGCTCCGTAAGTTTTTAAATGCAATATAGAAAGCATTTTTCAGAACAAAGTTAGACGAAACTGTTCAGGAAATGCTACGGTGGATTCTGAAATTAATTCGAACTCAAATAAAAACTGGTGTATGAACTGGTACTATACAAAGTTGGATTAAAACGTTCGGAGACTGTGCTGATATCTCCAACCCTGATTGGAGGAGAGGGAACTATTTTACCGTGGCGTAGAGACACATGTGACGCGAGATGTGAAAAGGAAAAAACAATGTGTGTCGGTGAACTGCAGTTGTTCGCGTTCGTCGAAAACTGAAATGGCGTTTGAAGAACAAATGCTGAATATCAAATTCTGCCAGCGTTTGGGGAAATCGCAGACAGAAACATTGCGCAACAGATGCTATGTTTTGGTCGGCGATTTACCTAAACTCTGGCAGAATTTGATATTCGCACGTTCTTCAAACGCATTTTCGGCGAACGACTACGGTTCACAGACACGCATAGTTTTGAAAAATCCTGCACTGTGGAGCTTCTTCCTTTTCACATGTCGCTTCACATGTGCTCTACGTCACGGTAAAATAGTTCCGCTCTCCTTCAATCGAGGTTGGAGATAACGTCAGTCTCCTAACTTTTTGATCCTACCTTGAATATGTAATACAATATGCCAACCGTTTGGAGATATGACTGACTCAACTTATAAAAGGAATTTAATATTGTGTCAACCAAAAATAAAATAAGCTAAAGCCACATTTGCACAAATCTTTAAGTCATATTATATAAGCTATATGTGCACAAGTTGCACAAAATCTGCTCACGTCCTTAAGTCAAAGTCTTCATTATCTCTTCTCTGGTCTACTCTTGAGTCAAATCTTCATAATTGCCTGCCCGATTCTCGGGTCACAGGCTGTGGTTCCCTCGTTGGGGGGGGGGGGCAACTCCGCCTTTTCCTCTATTTGCCGCATTGAGTTTGACATAACGTTCTTTTTTATTGGTTACTCCTTTAACCAACGGAGCCATTCCACATCTCGTAAGGCCCAGCTCAGCCCCTCTGGCATGGCCCTCTAAATTTATGGTCTTCTGACCTTTAGGTTCACGGAGTGATAAAATTCGGTGCCAGCCAGACTACACGTATTGTCCGCCGTTTTGGCCACCGTAAAATATGTACATAAAACTGTCTCATCAAATGTGAGATCTATTTCTGGTCTCACAAATATTTTAAACAGAATGGGTTACGATTTTGAATATTTTTGGTTTCGGAGAATAATTTAATCTAAGCATTTCTCATACTGTTAATGCATTACTTAGACTACTTTGAATGCCTTCATATTTCAAACTGTTAAACGCATCATTTTGCACTGACATACGAGAATGCATAAATATTTGAATGATTCAGCATGAGTATACGAATGATGGAACGTATCGATGATGCACGTAATATTTTACACTGACCCCTAAAGAAATGTAATCAAATTTGACAAGAGCATCCGGGATATTTTTGTTGAAACAATTTCCCATTGCAGGTGAAAGTTTTAATTTTATAAGAAGTCGTATTTAAAATTTTTATTTTTATTTTATTTAATAGTATTGCTTATCTTGATATATTGTCCGTATTGTAAATATTACTTTACATTGGATGTTAACAAACTAATGGCGATTAAAATCTAAATGCAGATAAAATTAAATTTCCATAACATTTTTGAAGTTTTTACTTCCCTGCAATACATAGTAATGTATAGGGAAGTATTGGAATCATGCCGAAAATCGCAACTCGAGTTTTCGACGGATCTACACTTTTTGGGATCTCTAGAATATGAAAATTTTTTTTAACGTGACGTCTGTGCAGTGTATGTATCTACTAACTTAACTAATGAACCGAATTTCATAAAATGTGGTAGGTAAAAGTGGGGGTGGTAGGTTACGAAGGTAATGTGGTAGGTAAGTCACTTGGGTACGATTCTGGTGTTTAATTTTTGGTATGATTCGGGAAAAAAGAACCTGGCTTTTTTGCGAAATGTCCTCAAATCTCATGTAACCACTTTAGCTGAAATACTAGTTAACCATATTTCACAAAATTTGGTAGATAAGTTACTTATAAGATATTCTGGTGCCGATTAAATTTATGAAAGATTCGGAAAAGAACAACCTGCCTTATTTTAAGAAATGGCCTGCAAAAATCTCCAAAATTTATACTATTACGTATGGTCAAATGCATCCATTAATTCTTACTTTCCTCGTCAAAAATTACGTATAAAAAAATCTGATGTGGGCAACACATGACTTTCCTTATATAATGTAATGAATTTACTACTTTTACAGTAAAAAAATAGGTTTTTCTTATAGTAGATACTAATATTCTTTCCAAGATATTGAATTTTCGACAATTTGTAGTCATTTTCATTGATTTAGCGTTATTTTTATCCATTTGGCGAGATTTTCGTTAATTTGGCAACATTTCAAAAAGTCGCCAAGTTGGCGACATTCCACCAAATTCGTCGCCAAAATCTCACCAAGCGTTATGTTCAAAGAAATAAGTTGTTCTTACAGCAGATAAATGACGGCGTTCAAATACAAAAGTATTACTCAAAGTATCTTTTTTCTTGAATGGAACGAGCTAGATCCACGAGAATAATGTCACCCAATTTATCGCATGGTATTACATATGAAAAGTGAACATGTTTCTCAATAGGAAATATTTCTTTTTTCATTTTATATGACTTTTTGATAATTTTTTTGAAAAATGTGCAATATCTCGAGAACGGTTCATGTTAGCGTTCTAAAATTTGTCAATCGTTTTCTAATGAAAAATTACATAAGAAATGTCTATTTGCGCAACTTTATTAATGGTTTTGATTTTTTGACGATTTTTTCAAAATTTCATTCGAAAATTTAAGGGGGTTCTGAACATTCCATTGCGTATAAAAACAATAGGCTTCCAGTGTATACGGATTGTGATTTTTGTACCAAATTTGGTTCGAATCTGTCCATTCTTTCGTCAGTTATCGTCTCCACAGGTTCACTGACACACACACACATACTTTCACACACACACACACACACACACACATAATCACTTCAAAAGTGTTTGATTCGTGATCAGGGATGCTTGAAACGTGCTCTCCCGTCGAAAATTCGAATTTTCGACCCCATTACAATACTTTCCTTATACATTATGTATATAAGGAAAGTAATAAGACAAGCTCCATTACTCTTGGGTTAACCGTTCTCTGGGTACTGGAGATTTTTCGCATATTTGTTACATCGCATTTGGAAAATTGTCCAATTGCCAAACAAAAATTGAATTAAATACAAATTTGGTGTTATTTCATGACTTTAAACTCGAATTCATTTTTTCTTTAACAATTCTTTGAGTCTGCAGGGAAAGTGATGTGCTTCTCGCATCAGATTTTTACTTTTCTTATATATAATAATGTATAAGGAAAGTACTGGGACGGGGTCGAGAATTTGACTTTTCGAAGGGAGAGCACGTTTCAGGCATCCATGATCACGAATCGAACTTTTTTGAGGTGATGTCTCTGTGTGTCTGTGAGTCTGGAGATGATAACTGACGAACAAATGGACCGAATCGAACGAAATCTGGTACAAAATTTGCACTCCGTGAATACTGGAAGCCTATTGTTTTATACGCAATCGAATGATCAGAACCCCCCCCCCCTCCCAAATTTTCGAGTGAAATTTTGAAAAAAAAATTATCAAAACCTTTAATAAAGTTACGCAAATAGACATTTTGCATGTAATTTTTCATTTGAAACCGATTGACATAAATTTTAGAACGTTAGCATGAACAGTTTTCAAGATATTGTAAATTTTTCAAAAAAGTATCAAAAAATCATATAATATAAAAAATATATCCTATTGAGGAACATTTTCACTTTTCATATGTAATATCATGCGATAAATTTGGTGACATCATTCTCGTGAATCTAGCACGTTCCATTCATGAAAAAAAGATACTTTGAGTAATACTTTTGTATTTGAACGCCGTCATTTATCTGCTGTAAGAATAACTTATGTATCCGTCCATAACTGTTGGCGAGATTTTGGCGACGAATTTGGAATGTCGTCAACTTGGCGACATTTTTAAATGTTGCTAAATTAACTAAAAACTTACCAAATGGATAAAAATAAAGCTAAATTAATGAAAATGACGACTAATTGACGAAAATTCAATATCTTGTAAAGAATATAAATCTGCTATAAGAATAATCTTTTTTTTTTTACTGTAAAAGTAGTAAATTCATTGCATTATATAAGGAAAATTGTGTGCTGCCCACATCAGATTTTTTTATGTTGGATCAGGTTCTGAAGAAAAGAAATCTAAAAAATTAATTCCATTTCCTATGGTCTCTTCAGTAATAACTAGGCATGACTTGCTCGATGAAAATAATTGTACCAAATATTCAATTTTCTTATTTTGTTAGATAAATATTGCGACTTTGGGCAGATTTATATTGGGAGATTTCCTAAAAATAAATCCAAAGTAGTGAAATATTTTTATTTGATTTCGATTAAACTCACATGGAAAGAATGATTCAGTTAATAATTAGAGGAGCTAATTGGGAAAATGAGTTTATGCTCATTAAACATCCATATATACCTGATATTCCCATAAATGAAATTTCAATAGAATCTGGTATGTCAAAGGCGTAACATTCTTTACGGATTACGATATTTGAATAGCCTAAGGAAATGACATAAATAACCTATTACTGTTATATGCCCCATTGGCACACAAATTGATTGATCGAATACATAATGGTAGAAAACATTTTGCGGTGTGTTTATCTGAATTGGAGCACATTCATTGAGGACTTGATTAATTAGAAGTGCATAACACAAGAGTGGTGGTCTGGAGAGGCGATGAGAAGTGAATTGGGAGCTCGATCGCTGCAGGCGGGTGAGTCGGAGATGCGAGGAGGGACTGCATAGCCGATCTCCGTGGTTGGACAGCAGGCGAGTCGTAGAACATAACAGCTGAGGTGAGGGAGTTAGGATAGCGTCATATGCTGAGATGTTGACTTGTGGGGAGACAAGAATGTTGGCAAGTTTGACAAATGATGAGACTTAGTTGATTTGGAATACTTGTATTTTATTTAGCGACAAAAAAAAAATATCTTGATTAGACAACAGAGATTTGGAATACGAACATAGACTTTCCACATTTGAAACGAAAGTCGTGGAGGACGCCGCCAAATCGAAATCTGAACATACATCTCCTAAAATACGGAATTTTTAGCGAATCCTTTCGTTCACGTTGAAGGCGTGACGATCTCAAAATCCTTCCTCATAAATTTCACATGCGACTAATATTCTAAGAAAAAAAATTTGACGTTTTGCCCCTAGGGCAAAAACGCTTTCACTCAGGATTTTATCGCCACCTAAACTAATCACTTTTTACTTTCCTTATATACATAATGTATAAGGAAAGTAGTGTGACGGGGTCGAAAATTCGAGTTTTCGACGGGAGAGCACGTTCCAAGCATCCCTGATCACGAATCAAACATTTTTGAAGTGATGTGTGTGTGTGTGTGTCAGTCAGTCAGTCACTCAGTGAGTCTGTGGAGACGATAACTGACGAACGAATGGACCGATTCGAACCAAATTTGGTACAAAAATCAAAATCCGTAAACACTGGAAGCCTATTGTTTTAATACGTAATCAAATGTCCAGAATCCCCCTAAATTTTCGAATAAAATTTTGAAAAAATCGTCAAAAAATGAAAACCACTAATAAAGTTACGCAAATAGACATTTCTTATGTAATTTTTCTTTAGGAAACGATTGACATAAATTTTAGAACGCTAACATGCACCGTTCTCGAGATATTGCACATTTTTCAAAAAAATTATCTAAAAGTCATATAAAATGAAAAAACAATATTTCCTATTGAGAAACATGTTCACTTTTCATATGTTATACCATGCGATGAATTGGGTGATATCATTCTCGTGCATCTAGCTCGTTCCATTCATGAAAAAAGATACTTTGAGTAATACATTTGTATTTGAACGCCAATAGTTATTTATCTGCTGTAAGAACAACTTATTTCTTCGTCCATAACGCTTGGCGAGATTTTGGCGACGAATTTGGCGGAATGTCGCCAACTTGGCGCCTTTTTGAAATGTTGCCAAATTAACGAAAATCTCGCCAAATGGTTAAAAATGACGCTAAATCAATGAAAATGACGACTAATTGTCGAAAATTCAATATCTTGGAAAGAATGTTAGTATCTACTATAAAAAAAAAACTATTTTTTTTACTGTACAAGTAGTAAATTCATTGCATTATATAAGGAGAGTCATGTGTTGCCCACATCAGATTCTTTCATAAGCGATCATCATTAATGTAAGTGCGCTCGCGCGTGACGTAATAAAAATAGCTTAAAGTACATTTCAATATAAAAGTTATATTCTGGTTAACGTTCGAGGCGCAATAAGTGTATCATAACACCAATGGTCATTCATTCATACAGACAGAAAGACTCTAGAGGTCAAAGGGAAACATTTGGCGAGTTATTAATTTGGAATAAAAACAAGAATAGAATTCTAAATCGAAAACGAAATTAAACTTTGCCAATGGAATGGAATTTTGAAATAACGTTTTCTCAAATAAAATTGAGAAGAAATTAATAAATAAATGGGAGGAGTTCATAACACTACAAAGTATTGTTAAAAGTCGACAGAATTTTAGTTGTCACAGACTAAAAAAATGTGGGAAACATATAACTTTCTTGATATAATGCAACGAATTTACTACTTTTACAGTAAAAAAAATAGGTTTTTCTTATAGTAGACACTTATATTCTTTCCAAGATATTGAATTTTCGACAATTACTCGTCAGTTTCATTGATTTAGCGTCATTTTTTCAATTTGGCGAGATTTTCGTTAATTTGGCAACATTTCAAAAAGTCGCCAAGTTGGCGACATACCGCCAAATTCGTCGCAAAAATCTCGCCAAGCGTTATGGGCGAAGAAATAAGTTATTCTTACAGCAGATAAATGACTATTGGCGTTCTAATACAAAAGTATTACTTGCAATATCTTTTTTATGAATGGAACGAGCTAGATCCACGAAAATGATGTCACCCAAATTATCGCATGGTATTACATATGAAAAGTGAACATGTGTCTCAATAGGATATATATATATTTTAATTTTATATGACTTTTTGATAATTTTTTTAAAAAATGTACAATATCTCGAGAACGGTTCATATTAGCGTTCTAAAATTTATGTCAATCGTTTTCTAATGAAAAATTACACAAGAAATGTCTATTTGCGTAATTTTATTAGCGGTTTTGATTTTTTGACGATTTTTTCAAAATTTCATTCGTAAATTTAGGGGGGTTTTGAACATTTGTTTGCGTATAAAAGCAATAGGTTTCCAGTGTTTACGGATTGTGATTTTTGTACCAAATTTTTTCGAATCGGTCCTTTCATTCGTCAGTTATCGTCTCCACAGACTCACTGACACACACACACACACACACACACACACACACACACACACACATATACTTTCACACACGCACACAAACACACACACACACACACACACACACACACACACTCACTCACACACACAGACATCACTTCAAAAATGTTTGATTCGTGATCAGGGATGCTTGAAACGTGCTCTCCCGTCGAAAACTCGAATTCGAATTTTCGACCCCGTCACAATACTTCCCTTATACATTATGTATATAAGGAAAGTAACGAGTATACATGAGCGGTGCAAGTTTTTCCATAAAATGTATGCTGTAAAGGCAACCAATCCATTAGCTTTACTGTTGAGTGCCAGACTATTTGATAATTCCATTATGGTAAGAGTAATCTAGAAAAAATGGGATTCAGCTTCTATTGCAAATAACAATGATAGTCCACTGCACGGGCGCACATGCGTTTGCTCTCCCATTCGCTACGCGGGCGTAATACGTCCTCAATAAACGTCTAAATGATTGCGACGTGGGTTTCAATATGCGGGCGCGCATTTAATCCGCATATGCAAACCGTGCACCCTAAATAAGCGCTTAAACACACCTTCTCCCATTGCGCTGCGACGCCTTCAAGATTGAACGAAATAGGTGGTAATAAGTGGGATTATGGCTGTTGTTATATGATTCAAATGATTTTTTCACAGAATGCTTTTAATGACAAAGAGTTGTATTTCATTTTGAAAAATATAAAATCTTTAAAATTTAAGAAATAAGAAGGCTTCGCAATTTAAATCACTTCATGTCTTTCGTCCGCTTTGTTTCCGTGAATGGCGAAAAGTAAAATTAGAGAATTAAATGCTATCTCCGAATATTTTCGTGCTATAGAAGAGATTTATCGAGCGAATTCCTATAACAATTTGCACGTTTAAAAAAATTCAAAATTTTCTGTAAAATTTTGAAAGTTAGAATTTTTGATTTTATCACCCAGATCGTGTCGAACCAACTGTCTGTAACCGTCTAACATATGTCTCTCATTCTTCAAAGAATAGTCTGCTGGAATAAATTGGTTTAAAACTAGCGAAATTTCGACTTTAAATATTCATAACATTTAAATCAATTGGAATTTTAAAATAATCTCGGCGAGGTGCATATTTGCATAAGCTGAGATACCACCTCTATACAGATTTTTGCAGCTGTTGAGAGCTTGGATTTTCCGCTAAGCGGTATATACACACAGAAACAGACATCATTTTGCAAAACACTATAAATAGTAATAATACAAATTTTATTCGACCGTTTGATATTACATTGTTCATAAATGAGAATGTTACACTAAAATGTTAACTTCGTCGAAATGTTTTTGTAAACCTATTATTAATTGAGAAAAATATGTTATTTAATTGAGTGCCACATCAATCAAAATTTGCATTTGTTATAATTCTGCTGTTGTACATTTTGTAGGCACATATTATATATTATATTTTTATTAATAAATAATCATTATTTTATTTATAATTACTATTACTTTATTTTCAAAATAAAATGTTTCTTTCCCGTTTAAATACCCCCCCCCCCCCCACACACACAAAAGAAATGCTATTTAAAATTAAACAGAGTAAATATAATAAACCAACATTAAAAAACCAACTGTAAATATAATACACCAACATTAAAAAACAAGCAGTAAATATAATAAACCAACATTAAAAAATCAACATTAAAAAACCAACAGTAAAAATAATAAACCAACATTAAAAAACCAACAGTAAAAATAATAAACCAACATTAATAGTTGCGAAATATTGTATTCAGATTTTTTGTGGTCATTATTTGGTATTTGAATAGTCACAACCTCATTACTATACAGCTGCCATTATAAGTAGGAAACAAAAAAGTGATGAAATTGATCTTACATATTAAATATCGATGAAGAAGTCAGTAAAATTGATCAAAATAATGAATAACATAATTTTTTATTTTTGAAAATCAGCTGTCCATAAAACAGTGATGTTTTATGATATTTCAATTACTTGTGATTCTGTTTGCGCCACTTAATATGCACTCGTTTCCAGTAATAATTTACCTATACTGAAAATATTAGTGTTCAATTCAAAAAATATTTTTTTTTACAATTGATTTATTTAATTGCAATTGATTTATTTAATCTCAAGTTCCTCCGAAGTATTTATTTCTCGGAGACTTTGAGCGAAGTTGAAGAATTGCGATAAACCAGCAAAGTCCGCGTACTTCGCGCGATACGCTCGTCCAAGTAGACCACGGCCATGCATGGGAAACAGGAACCGGCGGATATCAACTGCCCCCGGTCCTCCCATTCACTCCTAATATCCACTGTCACATGCGTGTCATACACTCCTCCAATTCAATATTACTATATCTTATACGCATCCCCATCAAAACATACATACTAACCGACTCCTAACATAACGCAATGAATTTACGTTCCCCTATAATCTTAGCAAACCAATTTATCAAGTTTAATACCCCAAAATTTTCATCTCAAGTTTTTAATTGGTCTGGCCATACCATGGAAGAAAAGAAACTAAATTTATAGGCCATATAATTCAGCTCCGACCAATCTATCTATAAACAAAGTTTGTATAATTGCATTATTTACAAAGTGATTTTGAAGATAAAGCAGTAAACAAGTCCCTCTAACTCCATGGCTTAATATTCATATTCTGAATTTTTAAATTGGGATGACCTCTCAAAATTAACTTTCCTAGTCAGCTGAATCATGGAGGTGGTTGGTCTCACCTGTGACTCCATGAGCTGAATACAATTTTCCTTTTATTTCTACAAGCATTGCGTTCCCATAACCGTGCAATTGCACCATGTTGTGGCAACATCTTTGACCTGAGAATATATACACAAAAATAGCAAAAAAGGACAAACTTTGAGAGGCTATTTTCCCAGATCCAAGGGTTAATTTGGAAAACGACTTTTATTTTTAAACGGGTTCAGCAGGGTAGAATTAGTAAACAGAAGTGTTTCAGTCTTCGGGTTGCATTGGGTCCTCTGACATACTGAAACTGCGCTTTTAGAAAGTTGATTAAAAATTCGTTCAAATCATTGGTGAAAAAACATTGAAGCTCTGTTGCAAAATATTATATGCACTCATAAAAAATTGAACAACCTACAGCCATGAAGCTCGACATGTATGTGTCGTTTGGGAAAACATGCAAGCGATTAGAATTTGGGATCAATTAAAAGCGTTTTATTAAGAAATGGTGACAACAAGAATTTGACATTTTAGTAAGTGGTAATCGGCTTTACAAGTCGATATTCTGTGCGGCATAGGGTCAGATAGGTTGCTTATATCCCTCTGCGGAATGTTCTGCCACAAATGTTGCAACTGATCAGCTAATTCAGTGGTATTCAAAGAAGGCTGCAATTACTGTCACAGCATGTACTAGACGTTCTCTATTGGTGATAGATCTGGGGACCTGGATGGCCATAGGAGGGTATTAAATCTTTGAAGACATTGTTGAGAAAGTTGTGCAGTATATGCTTGAGCTTTGTCTTGTTGGTAAATGGAACCTGGGCGACTTGACAGCATATGCAGAACAATCGACTGCAGAATATCGCCGACGTACAAGCGAGTCGTCATATTGACTTGCAACAACTAGAAGAGATCTTTCCTCTTTCGACCCAGACCGTACTATCTACCCGAAAGTGTAAGGTATCCGCTTGGATGGTCGGGATATTCCCATTCAATTTAGACTAGAATCCAGTGACGGACACAACCACAGGTACCGTACCCTCCTCTTACAACCAACCTCTCGTAACCCACATATTTAGGTCTTAGATAAGCGTCCGCTATACTACTTGGAGAATACAGAATCGCACCTTTAAGCGCGGATGATTTTCGCCAACTCCGAAAGGAACCACGACCGAACAATGTTAAAATGTGATATGCACTCACTCCAATTTTATATTATAGCTCACTGTTTTATTTGTCTCAGAACCCCTATTGGAAATTTAATTTAATACCTGAACCCCAAAATAGGAAAAAGTCCAATGCGGTCCAAATTGGTCATCAAAATCCTTTAATTATCCGTAAATTTATCCGAAACTGTAACACACGTTGAAAAACGCTGTGTAGCTCAATGTTAACTTCAAACCAAATTCATACGTCTACTATCCACAAACCTGGAAAAAAATAAAGGAAATAAGCGATCCTTTCTCTAGGAGAGAACTCAGACATGTGCAATCAATCGGAGAAAAACCGCAGTCCTCCGAACTTAATGAAGGGAGATGCATTTGTTGATTTGATATGTTTTCTTAAAAAAAATGTAGTAATTAAAAAAAATGTTAGAATGCTATGATACACACAACTTTCTATAGAATTCAAACTGTAGAATTGGGCTAATCTTCCTGTTTTGGATGCGATGAAATAAATATCAGATAACCTAAAAAATACAATTTAGATGTATATTTAGGAGTATGTGTATTTCCATATGCAGGTAGATTTTCTGGTGGACCATTTGGAGATTTTTTTTACGTCCGAGTCTGAACGATTTTTAGAAAACAAATATCGAGAAAATAAAGAAACGACAATCCCTTATGAGCACTACATATCATATCACATTAATTTCCTTTGGAAAATGTATGTATGCTATTATGCACATCCCGTGTTTTACAAAGCTTATTCTTGACAAAATGCTTGTTCTGTTTTTTTGCTTTTAAGGAACTTATTTGGAATGTGTAAAGTGCATTCGAAACTTAGAAAAAATTAATAAAGTTTTAATTCTTTACAAAAACCTAATAAAAGACCCAAATTTAACAAAGAAAAGATGCATGTTCCGCAATTTACACAGCCAATTCTTGGCATAGAAACTCGCGGGTTTTTAAGCGTTAGGCAATAATCTGGGAATGTGTCAAGTTCATTCAAAAAAAAAAAAAAAAAAGTCCGAAATGTACGAAATTTAATACTTTTTCAAATATATTTAAAATTCTGCTAATTCTTGCCCTAGAAACTTGCTTTGTTTTAAATGGTAGATAAAGGTCGTTCGATAATTTAAAAAATGTACAATTATTAATGAAAAAAAAACCCCTCAAAAACAATCTCAAAACCAAAAATTTGATTTTGAGACTTTTTTTTTAATTGGGGTATGATTTGGACATATACACAAATAATCGAAAATTAAAACAAATAATTGCAGCGTAGACTTTGAACTGCATAAAGGTCACTAGAACAGCATTGCACTAGCTCAAAGAAAGTTAACTCACTTGTTTGTACAGTCGCAAATTTTCAATATTAGTCGGAAAAATTTCCTTCATCCCCCCCCCCCCCCAAGATTGGCCACATACGTCCCTCAGAGTGATGATGCAATTAGCATACAGACAAGAATGAGAGTGTTCAAAAGTTGAGAAATGAAGATATCAGTCTTCCAGACAGGTATTCAGTTTTGAGTATCTGTATCAGTGGTGTGCCTCACAGAAGTGAGACAATAACAAAGGTATGTGCTAATCTACAGTTATAAAAGCCATAAAGGAATTTTGGAAATTAATATGCCTGATCTCACACACCCAATCTCCTCCCTAAATATATGAGATAATTATTGTAGATGAATCATAATTATAATATGCTTAATAAACTATGCTTATTTCAATGTTGAAATGTGTGAAGTCAATTGTGTAGTATTATGTTAATATATATTATTCCAGGAACTCGCACAAAGAAATAATGGTGGCTTTTTATGCGGCACGATGCAATTTACGATTTACGAGCATGTTCTACGCTTAATTAAATGTGTTTCTTAAATGTTTAACTTTTAAGTTTTTATTCACCACATTTGAGGGACTTATGGTGGGTTTAAGTGGCACTTTCAAATATCAGCGAAATGAATCTAACTATAAGTTTTGTTTCTACGACCATAGTGAGATAAAAAAAATATTTATAAATCAAACGTTTTATCTGTAGTAATGTCGAATAGAGACAAGATTTATACGTTTTTTAATTCTGTGCTTGGCAAATAGTTGACAACTGTATTAAGAACCGGATCCAAATAACTTTTGGATGCACCAATTAACGAATGCAATGTCTATAAAAGTCCACTAACAATAGAACAGACTAACTATCCTCAGTATACAGTAATACATCACGGGAAGGCTAGAAATAAAATACTAATTTTGTGTTCTTGTTTCATTTACAATGATCGTGATAGTTTTTAAACTCGACATGTAAACGTTATAAACTTGAGGAATCTGCAAGCGCGATTTTAAAACTTATTAAACCTAAATAAATCTGGCAAATACATATATTGGCTTATTTCACCTTTTATTTTATCGAATCGTCTGAAGAAAAGAAAAGTTATTTTACATATTCTACTAACATTTTAACTTCTCTGAAGTATTATCATATACACTCCCTTCGTTCCATTTGGTCATTTAGATAAGTCGTTGGCTTCATACCATTTCCTTCCCTTTTTAAGTAGAGCTGTATAATGACCAGATGTGACATTTCTTCCTTCATGTACGACAGCAGAAATCAATTTATAAACATTCTCTCCTATGTCAAATTTTGTCTCTGGGATGTAAGGGATGAAAACATCTTTCTTTTGGAATCCAGTATTTGTCTGTTCAAATTTGTTTAAAATAAATATGAGGAGTTCGTTAGCTTCAACAATTTTTTCCTTCATCAGTAAACTGTGTGAACAAAGGGGGCACAGAGACCCTTCAATTTTTTGCCTTCCACAAAAGTAGCCATACGTATTTTCTACTGTAGTACAATCATTCAATGGGGTCAGTGATAAAAATACTTGGAAGTTTTCTGTACTTTTTGAAATTTTACATTTTGGGCAAAACATTTTATTCTTCACTTTAAATCTACAAAGTTCATTCAGAGCCTGAGACTTATTTACTAAAGTCATAAAAAATTCAGAGCAGTCATTTTGAAGTTCCTCATCAAATGGCTTACCAGCCCAAACTCGTACATCCTTGCAGTCTAATAGGTCT